>VXBJ01000599.1:0-155441 GCA_013400055.1 Nycticryphes semicollaris
TTCTGTGATTCTGTGAAATAGTATGCTTTATTAGGACTTTGTTGGATTCCTATGCCCAAACTCTCTCAACCATCTCCATGGATGGATGGTGCAAAATGGAATCAAATATCAGTGGTTCAAATCATGGGGCATCAACATGTGGGCCACCCCAGACTGGAAGGCACTCAGACCAGGGTTCTGGGCTCCCCTATTATTGAACATAAGAGCTTGCATGAAATCTTCATGGGTAAGACAAGATGGGATTAGTTTATTGGGAAACAAGAGAGTCAGCTTGCATGTACTTACTCTACATCTAGCGCTGGCTTGATCATAGCATCTCTGGAAGCTTTTTCTCTCAGTAGAAAGTCTGTTTAGCTGTTGCAAGACTGTAATTCCCTTGTGCTGTTTGCCAGCACACAGTATATAGAACATGTTGGTAGCCATTAGCCTTAGTGAACCCCACAACAAGGAAGTGGGCGTGATTAATAGACAAACAAAGCAGCAGATGGGAATAAACAGTGTGAGATGTTCAGACCACCAAGAAAGCCAGTTGTCCAGATAAAAACATTCTGAAGCATGAACACAATGAAAACAAGACTTGGGTCTACTTAATTAACTTACTTTGGGAGGCCTGGTAAAAAAAATGAAAGGAAAGCGCTTTTCTGTCTCCTAGGGGAGTGAGGCAGGGTGAATAAAGCATTGATGCTTGCAGAAATTCCTGAAACACCTTGAAAGAGCATATAGGAGCACTGGAGTATTGTGACTCGAAACAGAATTTAGAGATGTAATATCAGAATACTTTTTTCTTTTAAATCTGAAAACAAGAAACAGGGAGGGATCAAGAGTTCAGAAATCATTGTTATACTTTGGCTCTCATCTCTGTGCACATATTGAGGTATTAAAGTAGGATCATATATGGGGGTGGGATTCCAGCCTCCAGGGTGAAAGAAAATAAATCTGGCCCCACAGACAGGTTTCCAAATGGCAAGAAGAAGAACCTCAGTGACAATGGCCATACCATGCACAAAGCCACAGACTCACCAGCAACCTAGGAAGCAAGACAGACACAAACTGAAATAACAAAGCCTGAGGGAGACAAGCTATGATCCTGGAGACTGAAGAAGAGCAAAAATGGTGCCTTTGCTTTAGAGGAGAGGTAAGAGACAGGCAGTTACAAACTAACCAACGAAGTAGACAAACTATTTCTTTCTGGGGTCCTGGAAGGTGAAAAAGAGATTAACAGCAATTAACACAGGTATCTCAAGGACTGATCATTTCAAACCACTCTTCGTTCCTTCAAGAAGAAAGTAACAGGTCTTAAGAATGAGGTGAAGCAGAGATGGAATGTCTTGTGACTTTATAATGCTTTCTCCGAGTGTTTTACAAGATATCCTTATAAGACAGCTTGGGAAACATGAACCAAATGGATACAAAACAGGTTGGAAAGCCATATAAAAGGAATCATTGGTGCAGCATTGCATTTGAAGTTGGGTACTGAATAGATCTCTCCAGGGGACAGCAGTATTCAGTTTTCCTCAATGACTAGAAAGATGAAAGAAAGAGCAAGTTTATTAAAGTTGGGTCTGCTGCCAAGTTTTCAAAGTGCTGGAAGACAGGGTGAGAGTTCAAAATTATCTTGACAAGTTGGAGCAGAGATCTGAACTGATGGAAAAAGGGAACAATTTGGGAAGCAGAATGTAAAATGCCATGCTTGGGTGGAAAAAAAAATTGTCTGGTTCAGTATACCAGACGATAAACGGACAAGATTGTAAGCATGTAGAAGATGATCTGGGGATTACTCATTGTCAGGCTGCTTGAATCAACAGCAACAGACTGCTGTGGAAAAAAACCCAGGTACTTTACTGGGTTGTGTGCTATGAATTGTAGCAAGGCATGCAAAATTGGGCAAGATTAGAAGAAACACAGGAGCCTTACCAGAAGACTAAAAGGGCATGCTCTAGCAGTATTCAGGTACGTAAAACTGCATAGAGGAAGATAATTAGCTTTTTTCTACCCCCATCTAAGTAAGATATGGATTATTGAATGAAACTGAAAGACAAGAGGTTTGAGGTTAGTTAGATATTAGGAAATGTTTTCTCAAAGCAAGGCCAGCAGCCACTGAAACAGATTCCCTAGCGGGGATGTGAAATCTCTGCCCTGATGCGAAGCCAGAAGTAAATGGAGTTGGTCCTACCCTGAGCAAAGGGAACAGATACATGGTTTTACAGAAACAATTTTTCAGCTTTGTTTTATGTTCTGGGGCCAATAAAACAATGACTCAAAACAGTGGCAAAATCAACTATCCAAGCTGAAGTGTGGTAGATAGAGTATGAGAGAGCTGCAGGCTCAGGATTGTGAAACTTGTGGAACTGAAGACAGTAGTGGTGGTGTGACAGCAAAGAGCACACAAGCTTGGGAAGGTGGTATTAGGGGCAATGCTGGTAGGACTCAAAGGCTCATGAATGGTGGTGCAGCCCCATGTTCTGGTCCAGAAGGTACACCCTGCTCAGCTCCCTGCTTGGCACCCAGCAAGGGGCTGGGGTAGCCCCAGCACTGGTGCCCAGCCATCTCCCTGGGATGTCTGGAGGAAACCTGGCCCTGTCAGCAGTGAAGGGGCTGTGGCATGCAGGATAGTGGAGGCTTGGGACTGCAGAGGACAGCAGGGACCAGGCCATGACCATCCCTTGCAGTGCTGGCAGATCTTTTAACACTTGCTTCAATGGTTTGGGTTGTCAAAGGTTGTCCAAGCTTTTCCACCCTAGAGAGATTTTCTTTGGTGGCCTGTAACTTTCTAACATTATCATTTGGGAAAAAAACCTTGTAGTCCTGAGCTCCAATAAGAGCAATGGTGTATGCGGTCACTTAGGATTTTAATAGAATCATAGAATCATAGTACCATAGAATAGTTTGTGTTGGAAGGATCCTGTAAAGGTCATCTCATCCAACCTCCCCTGCAATGAGCAGAGACATCTTCAACTAATAAGGTTGCTCAGAGCCCCATCCAACCTAACCTTCAATGTGTCCAGGGATGAGGCATCTACCACCTCTCTGGGCATCCTGTGACTGTTTCAACTGTTTACAATGACACTCTCATTGTAAAAAACATGTGTTCCATCTATCTAGTCTAAGTCTTCCCTCTTTTAGTTTAAACCATTACTCCTTGTCATAATGCAACAGGCCCTGCTAAAATGTTTGTCCTCATCTTTTTTATAAGCCCCCTTTAAGTACTGAAGGGCCGCAATAAGGTCTCCCCAGAGACTTCTCTTCTCCAGGTTGAACAACCCCAACTCTCTCAGCCTGTCCTCACAGGAGAGGTACTCCAGCCCCTCTGCTCATTTTTGTGGACCTCCTCCAAACCTGCTCCAAGAAGTTCATTTCCTTCTATGTTGAGGACTCCAGAGCTGGATGCAGCAGGGTTAGAAACACCTCCCCTGACCTGCTGACCATGCTTCTTTTGATGCAGCCTAGGATACAGTTGGCTGCCTGGACTGCAAGCTCATGTCCAGTTTTTCATTCACAAACACCCCTAAATCTTTCTTGTCAGGGTTGCTCTTAATCCCTTCATCCCTCAGCCTTTATTGATACTGGGGGTTGCACTGACCCAGATGCAGGACCCTGCACTTGGCTTTATTGAACCTCATGAGGTTCACACAGGCCTGCTTCTTGACCTTAAATAGCATTAAGCTATAAAAAAAAAATCCAAAACCTTGACAAAACAGCACTTATGTGCAAGTGTAACATTGCTCAAATCAGCTTTTGAATATCTTATTACATTCACTGTCTCACCCTTGAGAAACCTGTCATGGTCAACAGAATGCTTTTGTGCGTGATGAAGGGTCAGTGACACCACGGTCAGAGGCTGGAACCAACAGAGATTTGAGCTGGCACTGAGGAGCTAGAGGGTTTTTAAAAATAAACTTAGCATGAGATGCCAATTAAGTTTACCAGCAGTGCCTTATGCATTTCACTCTTTGTCTGTACTTAAATTGTAGGGATGGACACAAGTTTCCTGCTGCTTCAGGTTTAGCTACAATTAGTCAGCACCTTTCTAAATTACATGGTTCCTGTAGCTCCTAAACACACTGGCAAGGATTAGCACACATCCTATAGGGCTTGCTGTCATAGATTGCTGTATCTATGATATCTATGGAGAAGCTGATAGACTTCTCCAACCAACTGCTGCAATATAACAAAAAGTAGCTTCTGATAAAGCAATTGCTGCAGGAAAGAAGAAGGTCTTTTGTACTTTGCTTTGTAAAAGCAGCATGCTAGGACTCCCCGGAGAGGTCAAAGGGAAACTGCTAATTAGTGAAAGAAGAGTCAGGAGCTGAGAAGGGAAGGCAGCAGGGAATGGTTGCATGACATGGATCACTGCAAATAGGCAAATAGGCAAGAATAAGCATGGTTATGCTCTGCTCCCGTCCCTGCTGGCCAAGCATCCCAGAGTAGCACTGACGTGACCAGTAACATCAAGTGACAGACTTGCAGAAGATAAAGAGAAACTGGGCCAGACTGTGTGCATGTTGTTATAAGCACCCGTGGTGCATGCAGTTATATGAGGAACAAGCACAAGCCATTCATATGTGTGTAATTTCTCTGATTTCCTTTAGCAGAACTGGGACATTTTTTGCTTCGTGTTTTAAAATTTTCTTTTCATGCGGGTCCAATGTTCTTATTAATGTCCCTTCACTCATGATATTTCTCATGAAAACTGAATGAGAAATTTCCTATCTCAGACAACCACTAGGAAGCTGGGTGGTCCTCTCCCGTACAGCAGCATTGGAGGGTCAGTCCGGGAAAGGGCATTCAGATGCCCCTGCCAGGGAACCCTTCCATGTCTGTGTGCTGGCATTGCAGAAATGGGACAGACAGCAGGTGATCCATGGTAATGCAATTCCCTAGGCTCTACATGTGCCACAGCTGCTCACACAGCACCCCTCCTTCTCCATTGTGCCACTGTGTCAGATGCAGCTTCCTGCCATGAAACCTGTGTCCAAAGCATCTCTGAGAGAAGGAGCAGAAATGGTACAGAGAGCCACAGAAATCAGCTGAGGGCTGGACAGTGAGCCTTGTGGTGGGAGATCAGCATATTCAACCTTTTTGATGGCTGTAAGTTGAAAGCAGACAAATTCATAATTGAAATAAGACTCTACTTTTCCAAGCAGTGCAGATTCATTACTGCCTGGGCTCTTGAAGCAGGGGTTGGATATCTTCCTAAAAGACGTGTTTTGATGCAGAATAAATCAATTGCCAGCTGTGTGTGCAGCTGAGCCAAGCCAGATGGCTACACCCATCATTTCTAGTGCTGGTATTTTATACATTCCCCTTCCTGAAGGCCTTGAAGGCTACAGGATTGTTCTGTTACCTCACTGGCCACCTCATTCTTTCTTAGGTTGATGATTGGAGTTAAAGTGCAGGTTTTGGGAGGTCTGTTGATCCCACATAAGATATCTGGGAAGGAAATTTTTACCTTACCACTTCCTTCTGCAAAAGCTGAGGAGTGTAGCTGAGGGTGGTAGTTAGCAGGATGTGGGGCATGGGGACCCCAGCAGTGTCACCAGGCTGGCACAGGCCCTGACTGGGAAGAGTTGTCTTCCTTCACCTCTACCTGCTGCATTGGCCATGTCTCACACCATGGACATTTCTCCAGGACTACTTCAGCTGTGGGTTGGGTGTGGAGGGCATGGAAGTGGGGTGGCATGACCAGCAGCTCCCAGGGCATGGGCAGGTGGCTGTCCCAGCCTCTTTGCAGCCCAAGCCACACCACTCATACCACTGAGGGACATTTCTGCCCGTCATCTCCTCACCTTTCCATTTTCCCCTGGAATACAGACCCTGCTGAAATTGTAGCCATTATTGTGAGATTAAAAGAGTGAAAAGCATGAAATGCACAGGGACAGAATATGTCCCATCTTCTTTCACCATGGTTTGGAAACTGTGTACCTGGGTTGTGGACAAGTCAAACATATAATGAGTGCCATCTGCTGCCAAATGCGAATAGGGTATTTGGGATACTGGAATAAAGAGTGTGGGGTGATTGCACCCTGCATGTCTCCCCTACTCTTTGGTGCTGTGAGGCTGTGTTTGCATCCCCTGGCTTCTGTTGCACCATGGCCATAGGTGCCAGGGACTAGATGGATGGTCAGCATGAACCTTGTGTCATCTTTTGCATTTGTGAGCTGCTGTTCCCTATGGCTGTGTGCTGACAGTGGCAGAAGGTTAGCCATGAGATCAGTGGTCTTGGTGTGCAGGACAGGCACCAACAAAGGGCAAGAGAGAGCCAAAGTGGCCTGGCGGGTGGGAGGGCATGTGGGAAGGTATGGAGAATGGTGCTGAGACATTACGGGAGGAAAGCAACCATGGGCAAGTCATTCTGCCTGTGCCTCCCTTCAGAACAGAGTCCTCATTCCTGGATAGATCTGCCACTATTGCTCATCCAGTGAGAAAGCAGCCTTCCCTTATGGTGTGTATAGGTTTGCAATATTTCTGAGTTGTTCTGGGAGTTTTTAACCCCATGACTGCAGTGGTAGGTGGAAGGCAGACAACACCCTTGAAGCACATGTCCCTTACAGCCTGTAATGTAGGCACAACAGGCCTGATCCTACAACATGGCTTTTCACAGTGCTCACTGCTCTGTTTGAAGCCAAAACAGTAGGCAATTTTAGAGTGCATGTGTGGGTGTGTATGTGGTTTCCATTTACTTTATTATGTAAAAAACAAATGGTGCACAATCTAAGCAAATTCATTGTATTTATCTTTTTTGGTGAAAACCTGGAAAGATAAGAAAATAAACACTGGTCACAAAGTTGGGGTGGTTTTTTTGTGCAAATACAGAGGTATAATAATGAAGCAAACCTCAACCCTTGGTGGGGCAAAAGTATTTCTGTGCTGGCACTTCCAAAACAAATGCCATTCAAACAAGGGTTCTGTAGGAAGGTCATTGTTGTTCACTGATGGGATGGTATAAATCCCAGTAGAATATAAGATAGTCATGTACTATCTACAAGAGAGTTTTATTCAGTGAAGGAATACAAAAGGCTAATTATATATACCTTCTCGGCTACAAGAGCTGAGCTATGGTGTTGACTTGGAGGGGACTAAACTGGAGAACATTTTTTGTTATAACACACATATTACTCCTTTAATTTGGCAAAACAGTTGTTTCCTTCCTGCCAGTTTTTCGGGGATACTGCCATACTTGGTCTGTCTGAGGACACTAGCAACTCCCTAGAGAATAAAAACATGTGCAATGCATATGAAAACCTCTATTCATAGTTTTCAAGTGAGCCTAAGTTAGACATTGCTTCCTTTTCCAGAGAAAGTAATGACTAATGTTGGTACATGAATCCACCAGCATCATAGATCTGATCTTGACATAGGTTTTTCTTTCTTGAACTATGCAGTGAGATGTAATTTTTAAGAGTAATTTCCCAAAATCTCTGCTTATGGCCAGCCTAGTGGGATGGGTGCATCTGTTGTCTGTGTCTGCATGGCTGTTTGCATGTCCTCACGCTTTGGCGGCTGTGCAGTGTGATCTCAGGTGAATCTGGCCAGAAGGCAGCACGCAATTGCTTCAGAAGCAACAGATTTAGATAAACCGGTGCAAGCAAATAAGGCCCTGGAGGTGCCTGCCTTGGGGAAGGGTTTGGGTATTTCAAATTCTGGTCTACATTTGCCATTTATCTGCAAAGATAAGATTAAAGACTGGAACTACCAGGTGTCAGCTGCTGTAAAGACACCTCCTCTGGCAGATGTAAGGACCACCTGACAGTGAGATGATGGTGAGACAGCTAATGGCTCTGAGCTGGTGCATACCGTCAGGAGCCAGGCTGGCACCCAGACAGCTGAGGTGGCTTTAGACCTGGGGAGCTGGACTCAGCCCTCTGCCTTCTCACAGTACAGAGTGAGAAGTTGAGGTTTTAAGCCTTTTTCAATCTGTCCTTACATTTATGGCAAATGAAAATACACTAAAACCTCGATGTTGTCCTCTCTCAGAACCCACGTGTTTAATGTGGGTTATGGTTTAATAACCATTTAATGACACTCTTGCTATACCAGCCTAGCGTATTGATTTCCTCACCAGGACTAAATGTGGGTGGTGTTGCAGTGTGGTATGCCAGGTATTCAAACACATGGCTTTCCTGCTGCACTTAATCTAACTCATTCTTGTTTTGCGAAGTGAACTTAAAATGGTTGAACCACCAAATTTAGTGACTCTGGGAGGACAGTAGAGAGCTGGAAAGCTGATATGGCGACTGTAGTCAGCAGAGATGTCTGCTGAGTGGGAAAAGAGAAGTTATGTGCCATCAAGCCAAACAAAATGTATAGCTCTGACCCAAGCTGAGGTCAGTAGATGTTTTTTTCACTACCTTCAGTGGGATCTGGCCTTTGCTCAAGTATGCTAAAGTCCATGGAGAAAAGGAACATGATGTACAACATGCATATTGTGCCCCAGTACAGACCTTGGCTTTGCGCAGGGTGATGGGTGGTGGGTAAGAGCTGTTAATAAAATGGTTTTTATACAAGGGTTATATCCATGGGTGGACATTTGCTCATGAGATCGCAACTGAGAGAAGAAAGGCTGTCAGTGCCCCGTGTCCATCTTTGTTCTGTGAGTTCTGTGTTATGGAAACATGATGGATTAAGTGAGCAGCTTGCCAGCTGCTAATGTAATAGCCTCTTTCAACCCAATTTATTTATACTGGAAGAAAAAAGAATGTAAACATCTTCCACAAATATTTACTGTTTATTTTTACAATATATGAGTTCTTTAAAAAATTAATTAATCTCCAAGTGTATTTCATGATTACTCCAGTAACTAGCTATTTATGCTCGCATGGTACGTGCATATGCAGCAAAGGCAGATGCGTTGTGACAGGAACTCAATTATTTGAAATTCATTTGTAAGTAGCTCAAAGACAGGAACTCACAGATGCATCTAACTGAGAAGGATAGAGAGATCTTAGCTATGTAGAATCAATGAAATCTCCACTAAATGTCTTTATAGTCTGTTTTTTAAAGATGGCATGTAAACAGAGATGCCTTGTTCACCAACAAGCCTCTTCATTTTAGAGAAATATGCACCTAGTTGTAGACAATAGTAAAGTTTCAGAGGTTTCTGCTGTTGCTCTTGTAATTTTGTGTACTTAAAATGACACCCAGTTCCTCCATGATTGGAATTTTAAATAACAGTGTATAAAATCTGAATTTTTTGAGAATAAGAAAGAGCACTGCCCTTTACGGTCACCGTCCCCTGCTCCATCAGACAGTTTGGATGCCCTGTTGGTGTGACCTGCCGGGAGAGGTAAGGTGTGGGAAGGCAGTTCAGCCCACACATGGAGAACCCTATTCTGCACTAGCATCACACTGGAAAAGATCCTTCACAGATGGGAACACCCTGCTGCTCTTGGTCTTGGAAAGGCCTCTTTGACACATCTCTCACTTGAAGAGTGAAAAACACTTTCCAGACATAAGGCCTAAATTTTCTTCCCCCACTCCTCCATTTGCATCTAGATACCCTCTACCCTGCCTTCCCTGTACCCCTCAACCTGATCTTATTCGTGCAGTACCAAAAATAGAAAACTTAGATGGTTAATTTAATTTTGTAATGACAATGTTACAAACATTGTTGGTTGGCTAGCTGGATTTTCTGGGTGGATGTGGAATGTGGGAAAGAAAAGATTGTTTTTGCTTTGGGATAAATTTTTTGGACTGTGTTACAGTTTCTTTCTTATCCCTATAACTCTTGGCAAAAAGACTTAAACAAGATGAGAAGAACTCCAGATGAATAAGCCTGTGCAAAATTAAAAGACTTTTGGGTTTTGTTCAACAGAGGCTAATGAATTAGTGTGTTGGAATGATCTCTTCCTGGTGAGCTAACTTCTGTTTTCCAGACACTCAAGTCTGGAGACTGGAGAAGACCTTTGTACAGAGGTTCTTACTTTGAGGATTCCAGTTTTCTTGGATGATATGAAACCAGGAATTCTGAACACGTGGTAATTTCAATGTAGTTGTGCTTTTCCTGGCAGATGTCTCGATGTTTGTAATGGACATATTTATGATGCACATAATCATCCTCATCTTACAAAAGGGAGGTTATGGAGAGTCAGCTTGCACTGCTCCAGCAGTTTTGTTTGCACACCTGACACATCACCTTCTGCATCAGTAGACAGGATCTGCTATATTCAATAAACTACCTTTAAATGATCCTCTTGAATATAACACCATTCCTTCACTTAGCCTGAAGAAATGCCATCCAAAACCAAATGTGGATTCTAGGCTCATAGTTATAAAACAGATTTTAGAACCTTAAAGAGGAAGAAAAGTAGACAAAAGAAAAATTATGTAGATAAACTCAAAAAATATTTGATAAATGAAGTAAAAATAAAGACTTCTTCTGGTGGTGTGCAGGAACTTGAGGAGGTCCAGCATGAAAAACTCTTAAACTGTTCTGTATTGACTCTTGGAGATAACAAGAAGATAATGTTCATCCTTTTATCTCAATCCTTTGGATGCTAATGGGTCGCATTAGGAGAACTTGCAGCTAAGTTGTACTTTAGATAGATAGAAGAAACAAGAGTGCAGTTTCTAAGTTTTAATAAAAACCTGAACTTCCTTTCCTGGCCCAAGGCATTGTGCAGGAGGTGAGGGATAACCGGGGAATTGCCCCTTGTGGGGAATTTCCCCTTGTGGGATCCCTTTCCGAGTGCCTCTAAGTACCTCTGGTAACAGAGACTCCCTGTTCACACCCCCACAAAAAATTTCTTGTTTGTCCAGTTAGGACTTTACCATGGTTCTTGGTGGGAGTTAACTAATTGGTTGGCACAATCTTTGCTGAGTTGATGCTGAGCTAAAGTGGTGAGGGGGGACCATCTTCTCAAGCACAAGCAGGTAGAGAGAGCAGCATGAGATAAACCAGCAGTGAGATGTTGGCTGCCTCCTTTCTCTTCTGACTCAAGCTCTTGGACTCACCCACACAGAGCAATAGAGAGCAGCAGAGATGCTGCTCCTACCCACTGAAGGTGTTAGCATGAATTTTAGATGAAGAAGTTAAAATCTCCTTATACCAGAAATTGAGAAGATTTAAGCAGTGTGGGGTTGCACAGCATAAAGATGGCAATGCACAGCTTGTAAATAGTCATGGTATATAAGCAGTGGAATATGAAGCTGTTTACTGAACTGGAAAGTAAAAGTAGGGATCATGCAGGATAAAATTCCTAATTAATCTTAAAAAATGAATTAATCAAAAAGAGCCATGTGATTTAACAGTGTTGTTGGAGCACTGTATGCAACAGAGCAGTTTTGCAGTGGGCATCTGGAGTAAGATCTAGTTTCAGTGAAGGTCTGTCCGTGTGTACCAGATTTGTAAGGTCCCATTATGGTCGACATATGTGACTGAGTCAGCAGCACCTTGCTAGCATGTCAGCTAACCAGCTACCAGTAGATTTCAGTAGGTTTCACAAGCATCTAATGCCACCTGAGATACCATAAGACATGAGAAAAGTCTGCACAGGGCTAATAGATATGGTGCAGAACCTACAGGAGATCCACATCTTGATGGAACAGCACAAGGGGGCCAGAAGGGATATACAAGGGCACATAAAATGGTGCAAGTTTAGACAATCCTATATCTCCACTGGCTAGCTTATATCCATGCCTAGGCAAGAAAATCTCTGTGAACAGTCTGTTTCCATTAAATTAGGCGGTCTTCAGATGTCCATGAACCCATGTGTTTCCAGCAAGTTGGATTCAGGGTATGTGCAAAGATTTTCACAGACCTCTGAATTAATATCACATACAGGTACTTGAAAGCAGAATTGGGATCAAGCAGTTTCTATCTTGGGCTCGCAGTTACTGATTTTTTACTTCTCAAAGAAAGATGAAATTGAGGATCTTGGTGGGGTGAAGTCCCTGAGCAAGCAATTACTGTGGGATGGAAGCGTTCTGTACTGTCACCCTGCTTTTGCGTCCTTCCCAGCCACCTGCCATTGAACACAGAAACACAGTAGTTCATCTGCATAGATGGACTTTGGGTCTGATCCAGCATGTCTACTCGTATTTTTCTGTCACAGTTCAGTAAGGGAATTATCTTATTAACTTCAGACACTTAAAGCCACAGTGGTCTGAGACGCTCAACACCCAAGTGACCAAACACCCAAGCCTCCTGTATACCTAACGAAGAGAAATAACTTTCCAGGTGTCTTAAGCCTCGCTGAAGGAGGCTTTTTCTCCCCAGGAGACTTGAGGTGACAGACCTGGGCTTAGAGGACTCATTTTAGGTAGTTAAGTGAGGTGTCCACCTGTCCTATTCCTAGGCATAAAGAGAGGTCTGGGTTTTCAAGTGCTAACAGCTTCCACTCAGATCACGAGAGCTCTTGGCACCCAATAAAAAGAATAAAGAGTATGTCTGATTCAAAGCCTTTCCCTTCCACCCCCATTCACTTGCCTTTTGATTTTGAATTTTCCTGCCAGGATCTGAATAATCTACAACATACTGACTGGCATGGTTCCCTCCAGCTGAAAGACAAATGGGGGAGGGAGAGGGGAGACTACTTCTTCATCTTGCCAGCAGGCTTGCTTTAAACAAAATCACTGCATCGGCCTGTTTTTACAGCAACGCTCTTGTGAACTGCTGTGAACTGTGTTGTACAGACAGAGAGGCAATATCATTCGTGCACAATATCGATGTCAGCCAAACCATCATCAGATGTGGCATTAATCCATCGCGGGGCAGTGGTGGTGATACACTGTTCCCTTCCTATCTGCTAGCTCAGCAGGCAGCACACTGCAAGCTGGGCTGAAGTGAGAGTCCAACCATGTGGGTTTCCATGCAGTTAGCACCTCTGTAGATGCTAACCACATAGTCAATAGCACTGTTCACATGCTTAAAACTAAGCATGTGTTTAAGACCTGGGGGCCCCTCCTTATCCATATGAGGCCCTGGATGTTAGAACTTCACAACTCTTGAACTCTCTGAAGAGTTCACTGCTCTGCAAACTGATGGTGCTCAGCTGTACTGTGCAGGCCATTTCCCTGGAGTAAATACCTTTGCTTTGCAGCACCCTCATGTCTCCAGAGCCCTCAGATAGGATACTCAATGACTTACCTCTTCCAGTGTTCAACTTGGAGCACTCAATGAATTAGTTGTCCTACAGCCTGTTGTGATCCCTCTCCCAGAGACCATAGTCTCCTAGCAAACCCTTCTCATGAAGCTGGGCCCATGAGTTAACCCAGCAACATATGCAGGCTCACTGAAACAGAAATTCTCCTTCAGCTTGTCTTTAAGTCTTGCAGTGCTGAAGCAGGGATTAACCTTTAATTCTATTCTATAGACAGGTGCTTTGCATAGCTGTGCAGCAGGAAAAAAAGGTATTATCATCAATAATATGCTGGTGCTGCTTTAGGTTAGACTTCTGCTATTGCATAGAAACATCCAGCAATTGAGCACATCTCCCGAAAGTCCTAACAAGTCTGGAACAACTGTGTCTGCAGTGGATGACAAGCCAGAAATGACAAAGTAGACATACACAATCCTAGACCAATCCCCACCATTTCCAGTGTGCCCTGGATATGGTATGGGTGAAACTGGCCTTTGTCCCAGTGGAGCTGGACAGGCAGCCTTCCCAGAGGAGCAGAGAATCTTCTCCACTCAGACCTGGCAATGTAATTTGGCATTCAGTGAGGAGGAATGCACACAGTCAGGCAATGTTAGAAAACCTCAGGTTCTCAAGGTGTAATCCATTGTGAGACAGATGTTAAAATTCAAGCATAAACTGGCTTGGTATTTTTTTAAGGTAGTATAAACTGCACTACCTCCTTTGCTGGTGTAAAATGCTATAGCTCCAATACAAGTTATAGAAATGTCTGGTTTTACATGGTTTGAAGGTCCAGTGGTCTAAGGCAGCCTTTGTGAAAGAGACAATGGCTCATTTATGACATTATTCTATCGACTTTTTAAAGTAAAATTTACTCCACTTAAGATAGGGTTGGACTAAGTAAGAGAAGCCAACAGCTGGTTTCTTACCCTCAAAATAAAGGCATGCCTTTTTTTTTCCCTGTGTATAAATAATAATAATTTAAAAAAAAAAGAATGTCTTTTTCATTGATCAGCATTTCTTAGAGGTGACACAAGAAAAAATGTTTAGCTTCAGAAAGCAGCTTAAATAGTACATCAGGAAAGATAAAATTTGAGGTGTGGGGCCATATGAAATCTGCATACAATGTTTCTTTAGGCAGCTGCCTTCTCAGACTTGCGCACAATTTTGATTGGAGGGATGAGGAGGGAAAAGGAAAAAATAGCTACCTATAAATAATTTTTAAAGTGTCATTTAAAAATATTTTAATATTTAAAAATAATAATGACTCACAAAACTTTATTTTTTAGATATCACTGCCAATATTCAAACATTATATTTACCTACAAGTGCCATCTACGGTGCACATTTTTGTTTCAGAAAAAAGATTGAAATGTAGCTGACCTACATACATTTGCCACCTTCTCTGCATGTGACATGTTGATTTTTTTTGACTGAGCAGTGCAAACAGATTAAGAGCATCCAGGGGGATAATCTGATTAGCATGCTCAATCCATCTGGATCGCATCAGCTTTTTTTCCTCACATAAGGATATAGGAGAGAGGCAAAGGGAAAACCTGATGACTTGCTCCCTCAGATTAGCTGGCCACGTACGTAATCTTCATAAAATATGGCCCCAATACTGTTCTAACCTCACCATACTTCATGATTTTCAACTCAACCCACTCAAAAGTCTATTTGGGATCTAGGTTGCTTAATCAGACATGTGAGCAGAATATCCCTGAGGATCCCATCACACGAAGTGCATTCTAGCAACTTTTAATGAATAGTTACTGACTTAGCTCAGCTACTTTAAAGTTATGTTTTACAGTCATTTAAATAATCCTCTTGCTTTTTCCGGACCTTTTGAGCAATGAGATCACTGATGAGAACACCACATGAAATATCTGTCCTATTTGCTTCTGGCTGAACATGTGTTCCTCTTGCAGAAAGAGAACAGAATGACCATCCGCTCCATTCCCCCACCCTTGAGTAGGGACAAGTAAGTAATTGCTGACTGGTGCTGGTCTAATCTCTTCCTACAGAGCTGCAGTGATGGAAACTGTACAGCTTCTACAGGAAATCTGTTCAAAAGCTTCACTGTTCAATAATGCTTTAAATTTCTTACTAATGTCTATTCTAGCTAAGTACTGAATAGCTCAGTCAAGAAATAGACCCAATGTCTTTTGAATCATTTAAAAAATACCCAAAGTAACCTTCCTGGGGCAAAGGAGTCAATTTTCTTCTGAGGAATGCATAACTACACTTTTATACAGGTACAAAAGAGCAAATAGATATTTGATTAAACAGATTAAAGAACAGAGCTTTGAAAATTAATTCCATGCGCAAGCTGAATCTGTAAAAATGTCAGCAGCTCTGTCTTCAATTCATACAGTGTAGTGTTGCCTATTTGACCCTGTCTGTTTAAAACACTTTCTGCAGCCATGGGTAATGTTTCCTTGATGTGCAATATTGGTGAAAACTCTTCATTCACCAAAAACCCAATTTATCCAACTGCAGCTATACCTGTCCTCCTTTGTTTAACGTATTGGGCTCTGTTGTATCAAACTCCTGAGACACAGGCTACCATTTCTCAAATGTTTGCCAAGAAGGGGTTAGAAAGCTCTCGCCTTCAACAGACTGGTACAACTAATTTCTGCTCTTAAAATGCTGGCATATTATGGGACCATATCAGATGCTTCAGGTTTGGACATAGTCACTTAAAACTATCTTAAATATTTCTTATATGAAGACAATACTACAACCCCAGGGGACAGGTTCAGTCATCCCATAGTGGTTGTTGCAGTAATCCTGTGCTTTGTCACACTAACAGGATTGTATATGTGGGGAATACTGTGCACATCACAATTTAAAACCCAGTTTTGGGATAGGTCACACAATACATTCTCCACTCCCTTTCTGTTCTTGCACAAAAAAAGCAAACCGCCGCATTCTCTCATTATAGCCACAATTCCCAGTGGCTCTATCACCAAGAATTTTATGCAGGAACTCTTCCCTGGCAGTCCAACTGTTGTTCCCTTCCTTCTCCTTTCTATCATACACAACAACTGGGACTGATATGTCTGAACTCATCTGTATCTACCCTTTCTGTACAGAGCTGAGAGGAAAAAATGAGCTATAGGACTTGGCTTTCTTTAAGCAGCACAAGACATAACCCCCAGTCTCGCGAGACCAAGAGAGCTGATACTCCCTGTCACAGGATGCTTGAGGAATGGAGACACTGCTGAAATTAAAGAGGTCTGGCCCAAAATGTTTCCAAGAAAGAGGAATGAAAACTGTTCTGTGTACATGTTTTCACAAGAGTTAATAAAGCTGTACATTTCTGGCCTGTTTTTCACATGTTAATCAATACTAAGCCCTCAACAGCATGGGATCAAAGCTCACGCATAGGGAGATGGGGAGCTTGAATATGCCTGCTGGCCTGCCAACTCCAGCCCTTTTGGGGAAGACAGCTGCCTCTACAAGCCACTTGCTCATCTACTACTTCCTCCACGTTTTTACTGTCTTCCCTCCTCATGCTCTGTGGCATAACAGCTGGGGAGCTCTGCTCCCCAAGTAGCTTAAATCACAGCCTTCCCATGGTCACTTGTACTCAAGCTAGCTCATCTTCTTCCAGAGGGGACAGATGCAGGCTCACTATCATCTCTTTTCCCTGCCTGTGTCTCCTCAGGACCTTGCAGCCCTGTTTGTGACTTCCCGCTTACTGGTCAGTCCATGCCTCCAAAACTGCAGCACCTGGGACCTCTTGTGACTCACCTTTCTCCATCATGTACTGCCAGGTGAGATATACTGTTCCTCAGTCCAACTGAGGAGTGAAATGTGTCTCAGTGACGGACCAAAATTGACTGAAATCTGTTGCTTTTTAAATGACCAATGTTGGCAAGCACGTGTTTCTACACAACACTCTAAATTTCAGTTCTCTACATCAACAGAAAGCAACATAGAAAAAGACGGATTTTTTTTCTGCAGCACTTTTCCACAAAGTTCTGAATGATCAGGAGATAAAGATCCATGAAAAAAAAATCTTTCTTTTCAGCCCATATATGGGCTAATACAGGGCTTTGAAACTCCGTGAAGCTAAGATGACCTGCATATGACACATGCTGCCTGTAGGAAGTCATTATTGATCTAAAGAACTGTGGGAATGAGTCAGGACTTCATCAGTGAAATACCTTTTGAAAGCAGTCTTTAAGATTTACTCCTGTCCTTTCCAAACACAGATTGTGGTGCTTCTCCCTCTCATATGGTGCACCAGTTCCCATCAGTGTTTTAGCTTGACAGTGGCTGCCTTTCTAGCAATCAGATTGTTAAGAGAGAAGCAGGCCAGGTAAAATCATAGTGAGGTCCTGGCACAACAGTAGACCAAGAACTCTGTTCTGGATTGAAACCACAAAATCTGTGCTAAGGGATGGCTGTAGATTTCTTCATCACTGGCAAATCAAGGCTGGCATAAGCAGGTGTGATCCAGCAGCTGTAGCTCCAAACACACCTACAGATAGGGAATAAAGCAGATGTGTGAACAGAGGTCTACCAGCTCCCCTGATTATTGCTGGCAGACACTTCGGTCTCCGGCCAGCTCTGTGCCAGAGAGAAAAACCTGTCGCATCTTAAGCTTAGCCTGATAAGGGTTGAGCCTCCAGCATTTCTCACAAGAAAAGCTGGTTTGCTTTAATCTGTGTATTGAACAGCAGCTCTTGCTGTGCCGAAGGCAGCTTGTAGCAACTGATGATTTCCATATGGCTATCTACAAGTCAGAGCAGCCTGTCATGCCTCTAACTTCACACCAGGACAAGTGTGTGCCTGGGGTCCAAGCCAGGCCCAGACCTGGGCTGCAAAGGGAAGGTGATCAGGTCCAGAATACAAAAGGTAGGATCTGGCTGCCCAAGCAAAGCAGGGAGTCGACAAGGCTCATGTCGACATGTCACTTCTCCCTCTGCTGAGGCTGAACCCTTTCCTACAGGTAAGATGAGCATATTTTTAAGTATAGTAGTGCAGCTAAAGCAGTACAACCTGAATATGAATGCATTTACTCCTGTGTGATTTTTTTACAGAAAACATGAGGTATAATTTATACTGCTATAGATACTGGTAGCCCCACCATTGTCTTTACCCCTTCAGTCACTCTGACTGTACAAGTACAAATCTCACCTTGCAGCTGCTCTCTCTCTCTGTCTCTGTCTTTTATTTTACAAATGTCAGCTAGTTGTGAGCCACTTGGAGATTTCCTAAGCCTGCCTTGGACAAGCTGCCTAACCTCTCTATTTTCTCTCCCCAAGGCCATCATCAGGCAGAACCTTTCTTTACTATTACACAGACAAAATAGTCTACTTACAGACACCCTCTTTAGAGAAGCAGGGACCCCAAGTCATCTCCCAGCACAAAGAAGGTAGAGCCAGCCAAGCCCCAAAGCTCTGCTTGAAGCTATCCCTTGGGAGGAGATGCTCTGGCTGAAGATACACAGAAGATTTTTGCCAATACTAGTGTGGAAACTTCTGCTTCTCTCCTCTCCATGAACATGCTACAGTGCCAAAATCCAAGTTAAGAACATGCCTCTGTCAATGTGCTCAGTAAATCTATCTCAAAATAGTCATCTTGGTCAAAAGACATTTCAGTACTTTGGTTCAAATGTAGATGATCTCATAGGGGGAATTGCAACAAAATTAAGCCATTTATTAAAGACAGAAGGCATGGAAATCAGTTAAAAACCTAAAACTCAGGAAAACATATTTTTATACATCCATTCAATATAGATTTTTTTTTTAATCATTCCCAAATCCCTGTTCCCTTGCTAAGACACCACTCAAAATACTGATATATCCCATCTCCATTCAACGTTACAGAGGTCAAAGAATAGAAAACTGTATTTTTCCAGATACTTTGTGGAAACTTAACTAGATAAGTAAAAGATAGTCATACATACAGCCTAGCCTCTGATACTTCAGATTCATCTTAGCAAGTATTACAGGATGCATGTTGCTGCCAATAATACTAACAGATTTGTAAACCGTGACTGACTGCACTGAGACTTCTTAGAACACAGGCTGTGCAAGTTTCTTACCAGGATTGCTCAATATTCAATTTAAAGGATGACTATAACTAATTGTGTAGAACACTTTGGTTTTAAAGCGGTTATTTACCCTACTTCTGTAAAAGAATTATAAAATCTATCACAGCAATGGTAGACTTTTAAAGGCTAGGAGTTTTTTTGAATCAACTCTAACACACGAGTGGGCAAAAATAGGAGATGAAAGTAGATTAAAATTTTTTGCAAAGTCCAACACAGGTGCAATATACACTCTCAAGCATCAAAATTATCCTTTATCCCTTCACATTCATCATGGTCTAAGTGAAGGACTGAAAAAAGTCCCAGTTGATGTGGAGTTGTCAAGCACGTAAAAACGCGTGTCATACCTCTACAGGTAGGCAGGGTATCCCATGAGCAGTGTGTGAGGCACAAGAGCCACTCTTGTTTACCACTTACAGCAGATCGTTTATAGGCTACAAGGAGTTCCCCATGACACATGTTCATTTTTAACCTGGTTATGCTATGGCCCACCTGGGACTTTACCCTGACAGGGGAGCTGTGACTGAGAAGGTGCTGGCATGAATACTCCCCTTGGAGGAGCAGGGCACTGCCCAGCTGCAGACCATTACCAGACCAGACCGTTACTCAGCACATGATGAGGCAAATCCAATGGAGCTGGGGCTCTTTTCCCCGAAGGGCATGGTGCTGGCCAGGAATACTCCTTTTGACTGCTGCAGATTTCAGTTCCTTGCTAAATCCAGGCTCCTTCTGTGATTAGGCAGTGCCCTCTTGTAAGAAGTGGGTCTCAAGGTGATTCCAGAGGTACTCTTGTCAAGATTGTCAATTTGGCCATCCATACACCCAGAACTCAGATGTTTGCCCAGCTGCATAAATGTAAAGGACCACAGCTCAGAATTGAGAAAGTCTAGAAAATCTAATCACAGGATGAGGAAATGAATTCCTGGGAATCACTTTGAAGAGAATTTTAACTCCCTGAGGGCCAGAGAGTGCTGCCTGCTGAGGAGGAAAGGTTTCTACCCCAGAACACCTGGGTTCCACTCAAACAATCTTGGTAATAAATATAATGAAAAACGATAAATTATACCTACTTGAGCTGCGTGCCTTAAGCAATGGACATTTGCAAGGCACAATGAAATCCTTGAAATGAAAGACAGCACGTGTGGTGCATGAAAAAAATTACACCTTTGCCTAATTTCATTCCAGGGGAAAGGGAAATTTCTACTGGAATTACAGTGTGTGTGCTGCAAAGAACAGATAATGTGTGGACATTTCCTTCTGTGGTGAACAGATTTTTACTATAATAGTTCATGAAAAGAATGTTCTGTTTTCTCTAGATCTTTGAAGCAGGACTAGGGAGGTATCTCCCTCTCTAATACAGAAAGCATAAATCCTAAAATTCAGGTATGCCTATAGATCACATGCTAGTAGCTGCTGTGATTTTCCTGAAATTCACCAGTCTTAAAACAGACTGAAAAAATTACCTTACAAATTGACAATAGAGGTGTTTGTGTTTATTTCTGTGACTGAGGACTGAGATTTCACCAAATTGCAGGAAATCTGGAGTCTATAGCTTCATCCCACACATGAACGTGAACAGCTTGCTGAGGTGTGGGTGACCCCATTCCCTGTGACCTTAGGGAAAGGAAGTCTTCTTAACAAGTCCATCTCCTGCCTGCATATGAGAGCCCTGTAGTGGCACAAGAGCACGCTGGGGACTAACATGCAGCTCCTTTGCCTTGGCCAGTTTCCATCACTGAAGGACCTGCTGCAGAATCAGTGCTGGAGCCAACCCTCTTATCTCAGCTGCATTTATAGTCACATTGGTGCTGTCATGTTCGTCTGCCCTGCTGACGACACTTGGTTTAGGAAGAGGTGAAATGCACTATTTCTCTCCACCGTCCACTAATGGGTTGAGGATAGCATGCATGGAGATGAAGTGTAAGACACTCATATTTGGTCAGATGAGTCCAAGTCTCAATCGTAAACCTTCCTAGTCTATTAGTGCTCCTGTAACATTAAGAATGGTAACCAGAAAACTACATCTGAAATGGCTTTTCTTTTTAAATAGATGCCCCTAATCCTGCATATTCAGGAAGAAAAAGTTCTGATCCTCACTTGAAGGTAGCTGTTGCTCTCCCAAGTTTGAAAACAGCTTTCAACACTTGTCTGGAGGAATTGCAAGGCTCTTGTTCCAGTGCACGAGGAGTCCTAACAGCTACAAGAAGCTCTGAAGAAATGTTGCGGACATACTCTGCATCCTGCTGACCACATCATATTTTCCAGGAAGATGAGGGGTTCCTCTGCCTATGTGTCCTTGAGACAGGCTTCAAGGGCTGAAAGCAGCAGAAAAATTCTGATGCGCTTGCATATCGTCACTGAAAATGTCTGTGGCACACTGGAAACAGGAGTGACACAGCTGGGATAAAATGAATTGAACATAACACGAAAAATGAGGACTTCTAGAGGATTTGCACAGGCTGTGCTGTTCCTTTTTGTAGCCTGTTCACAGTTTTCTCAAGGATCCACCAAAGTGCTAAGGAAACCAAGACACCTGGTCGGCACTTTTATCTGAATTACCAGGAAATGATACCACTGTGGGACAGACTTATGAGGGAGCCTAAAGCTAGTTTTGTTCCAGACTGGGAAGAAGCAAAAATGCTTTCATGAGGCAGAATAAAGTCACAGCTCCTGTTTCCATATCTTTCACCATTCTCTCAGTGCCTCAGGAGCTATCCCGTTAAAAATACTTTTGCAAATACTATGTCCCCACAAAATATTCTCACCATCAAACCACTATCCAGACATAAAATAAAAACTGCCATTCAAATGTTCAAATCAGCTCTCCCCTGTAGGTTTATCTCTCTTCAAGGGCTGGATCTGCTTTATATTTCACACGTTTTAAACATTTTTTTCAGATATTTGACTGAAAAATGCAGAATACTTAAATACTAGAAAAGCACTTGACACCATGGACATTTGGGTACAGTGCAAAAGTACCTGACTCAATGAAATGCTTTTCAAAAAAATTTTTTTTGGTCAAAAATATTGTTTTGTTAAAAACCAAACAGCTTTGCAGAAGCTTGTCAGCAATGACCAACCTTATCTTGAGTCCAGGGTGGAATTTTTGCTGGAGAAAAGCTGTAACCCCAGAATAGTCTGATAATTATCTCATGCTCTCTTGCATCAACCAGAGCAGACAGGAACTTGGAGCAGACAAAATCCCACTTCTCGGGGCCTTGGTAAGGACAGCAATCACTTGGGAAAACATCTTTGGCTCTCTTGTGGATTTTTTTATTAAAAGTTTCAAACAGACTTGTGTTTTCAGCTTTAGTACTGCAAACAATAATTAAAAACACTTAGATTTTCCCAAAACATAGTTATTTTCACGGCAGTACATGTGCCATTGTCTCTGGGAAGGATCCTGGTTTCCCACCACAGTCAATGTCTGGGACATCAAGGACCCAGCATGTTCACACTTGCTCTCAACAGCCTTTTGAAGCAGAAAGCTGCTTCTTGAGACAAGATTCTTGCAATTTCCTTATTAGGCGTACACACACTGTGTTGTCACTGCTGGAGGCATGTTTCCAGTCCCAGCATGATTGTGTCATCTTCATTTATCTCATATGCCTTGATCAAGTTACTCTTCAATAGCCTGTAGGGGAAAGGGAGCCTCACCTACTATGTGTCAGGCTGTTGACAGCAAAACAAGATCTGCTTCCTTTGGGTTTGCGGTGTTTTGATTGGGTTTTTCTTAACTTTCACACATGGGTCGAAGAGCCAGCCTCAACCATGACATTTCAGCAATTCAGTGCAATAAATGAAATATTTGGTGGTGGAGATAGTCTTACACTGAGGTTGAAATTGGTCCTATAGTTCTGGGAAGGATCCTCTAGATTGTTTCTTTCCCGCCAAAACAATAAAAAATAACCTTTTGGAAGATTTACAGTCAAACTTTTGAAAGATTGTCTGACACTTGAGTTTAAAATGACAAAATTATTCTAAGAAGAAAACACAGGTTCACCTGTCAGTTAAGTGCTATTAAAAATGCTACACCCTGGACTTCTAAGGGGTTTCTGGCACTGCGGTGCACAGAGGTGTCCTGAGCTAATAACGACATTTTATTCTGGTCCGAGTCCGTGTCCATCTGTCTGTGCAAGGTGAATAAGCCTAAGCCTCATGCACATGATGAAATTACTGAAGATCAAGAGGTTTCTCTGCATCAGCTGAGCAGTGGCACTTGCCCTATGCACATCTGCAGGAATTGCAAGGTGATACACTTTTTCTTCCTGGAACTACATAAAGACACTCTGCTTTGTCTGCCATCCTCTAAGAGCACTTGTATGGACAGTTACCATGACAGAGCTGACAGGAGAGTGCCTTAGTCTTCTGCATACATTTTCTGAAGTGGACTGACTGTTCATAAGACACTGATCTAATTAATATTTCCAGAGAAGCATTTACTGAAGAGTGAAATTAATAACCTGGTTAATCTGTTGCTGCTGCCATAGTTACTATCACCAGTTTTACTACCATTATTGATATTATTTTTCATTTATCAAAGTACTGCCAAGCAAGAAGATTTCCTTGTTCCAGTCATTGATATATTCCCCAGAGAGGATACTGTCTAAATAGATAATGCAGAAGGGAAGAGCTGAAGAAATGAGTTAAATGCACAGGCAAATTCAAAGGTGTGGTGGCAGCCAGCATCACATCAACTGCACAGCACGAGGGCTGTCAGGTTTCTGGAAGGAAGGCAAGGAGCTACCTGCAAGGGGTTGAGCTGAAGGGGAAGAGAGGTGATGGGAATGGGAGGTCACTAAGATTTGCATTGGTAGGCTTTTACTCATACAATCTCTCTTTCCAAGGTGATAAATGCCAATTTTAATGTGAGAAAATGTAGAAGTCCCTCTTCCAATCCAAACAAAACTCATTATACCAAAATTTGTCAATGATAGTGTCAGAGCAGATAAAACTAAACTCCTCGTATGAAAAAAGCATCACTAAAATTAAACCAGATCACTTCTTATCCTTGCATGTCACCATTCCTCAGCTATCAAGCACTGCTGAGGCCCTGTGTTAGAGAAATTACTGGGAGCATCTGGAAACACCATCTGCTTGCATTTACTAGCTGGTTCTTTTGTCTGGGTTCATTATCAATGATCCCTTATAAAGAAGTGGTGTTCCAAAAACACTTCTGTGTAGAAAACCTCACCATTTCCTCATAGCTTGGCTTCGGAGCACTTGGCTGTGCACATTCCCTCCCTGCCCCTGCTGGGACAAGCTTGGTGTCAGTCGCTCAAGAAGTGGGCCCTCGGTTACCAAACAAATTATTTTTTCAGAGACAGACAGGAATGTGATCCTTTGGCAGGAGGTTCTTCAGTACCAAAAGAGGGCAATCCAGTCTTAGGTCAAGGTCCAATGGATCAGATAAAACCCCAGCCAATTGCATGTCAGCACCAGCTCAAGATATTTTAACATGCCTTTATACTGGATGGACTAGGACTTCATTAAGGCTATTCAACAGCAATTACAGCTACAGACAGCTTTGTTGTGGGTCACAATGGTGTTATGCAGATATACCCCCCAGTAACTGGAAACCAGCTCAGCTTTTACTAGCAAAGTAGATGTCTGTAAAACCCACCTGGAAAGCAGCCAGTTACCATGCCTTCCACTACTCTGTGCTTGACTTTGGAAAATCCAAATATGAGCACAGGCTACCATTAGGTCAAAGACTTGCTACAGGCAGTAGCATCAGCAGCAGAACATAGGAGGGATCCTACCACAGACATCAAGAGAAGATTGTCTGTTATTTCAGTTGGTCTGTTAGAAACTCCCCTGAAGTTCATGGGAGTCTTTCCATAGAAGTTGCTTGCCATTTGATGAAGCCCAAGGGGAGAGAGGATGTCTGTATAGACAATTAACTTTTCTTGTACATGGCAAAAGGCAGAGGGAGAAGAGGTGTTGTGCTACTGCACTTCTTTGATTCTTTTTACTTACGAGGTCCTTAGCTCTAGACTAGGACTTTTACAGCACTTCAAGTGCCTAAAACAATGCCCAGAACCACAAATCTAAAGTATATCAGGGAAAGAGAAATCAACTTTACATTTCTGTAATTCCCCCTGGGTAGAGTGCATATTTATTTAGAAGAACTGCCTTTGCTTAGTTTCCCATATAACAATTCTCTACTCAGTCTTATCTTGGAGTGACTCATAGGATGGGTCAAAAGGTGAAGAGTAACTTCATGGTAACCTCTTCATAACCTCCTTGTAAAGACTGTTTTCTTTGGATTCTCCATTTGTATTTGTAATCAGTGGGCAATTTCCCCTCATGTCTCCATTTCCCACCCTTCTTTTTTTTAATTGAAAACTTGGTAAAGTTAAGATTCCTTTTGTACCAAAAGCCCTCCCCCTTCCTGCCTTGCATGTTGTGTGCGTTCATTCAATTCCCCTTGGGCCATATCCTCAGCTACTTAAAAATGACAAAACTCCATTTCCTCCACAGGGATGTCCATTGGTGCTGCAGGAGGACTTCTACCTTGCCCCAGGGAAAAGCAGTGCCCTGGTGTGACTGGTGATGGGCTGGATGGAGTCCTTGGGGGCTCCGACTCTACTTGCGGAAGGGATGGTTCCTAGCTGCTTCCAAACACAAAATCACTTGTCTTGATATAGGTATTCTGATACCCTGAAATACATCTCAGCCTGGATTTGGGCTGGAGAGATTTGTAGTGAGTATCAGAGTCTTCCAGACAACTTTCTTGGGAAAGATGCCAAGAGAATCCTACCAATGCCTTTGCTTCCATTTCCTCTTAAATCACAAGTAAGTTCTCCCCCTTCCTTCCAGCCACCAAATACAGGTCTCAGAAGCAAAGTGCTCACCCAACGCACTCTGCACATCCTTTCACTACAAGGGATTGACCACCAGCACTTCCATGTAAACAGTCATGACTCTGAACCATTACTGCTGACAGAAGAAGATGGACTAGCTAGCAAGTTGGTGCCCCCAATTCCCAGGCTCCAGAGTCCCTAAGCAAGACGATATTCTTCAGAATGTCCTTCAGTGTGCATCTGATTCTCAATGCAGGTTTAAAGACCATTAAAACTAATGGAACTGAGCATGTGGATATCAATAAACTTATGCTCCAGTTCTTCGCTGATGGATTTAAAAATATAAGCATTTTGTTGAACAGACATTTGTGAACACCAGCCTAGCAGGACATTTTTATTTATTGTTCAAAAACTAAGAGGCTATCTTAGTCATATGGAAGTGTGCCTATCTGCTGCAATGGACAAGTACCAAATGGAGAGGCAGAAGAGCAGAGAAAGTGCATTTCCTAAATTTTTTCATTTATCAGTGACCAGGCACGTGGAGAGGCTTGTGGGGTGAGTCTGGAAAGTGGCAGGCAAAACAAATGGAGAGAGCAAAATGGAAGCAGCTCTTGTACTTACAGATACATAGAGAGGTACCACCTTGGTGTTAGCAGAAGTAAACTGTTCCATTCCCCATCTGCTAGCATTCATTTTAATTCCTGCAGTAGTGCACTATGGAAAATATGGCATCAGGCAGCCCTTGCTGGTTTTTTTAACTCATTTGTTTCTCTTTTTACCCATGGAGGAAACGTTTCTGTTTCTGTATGTCCATTTGCAGTGGCTTGTTTTTCATCATCATAGGAAAAAAAGAAAAGAGCAGTAGATTTTTTGCTACAGACCTAATGTCTGAGTCACAGCCAGAAAGAGGGTACCTGTTCCAAATGGCATCAGTGTTGCATCTTTCCAGACAGTTTTATTTTTTCTCACAGCCAGTTACAGAAAAAGTAGGATGTCAGTTAAAAATAAACAACTTTTATGCTCTCCATACATAACTGCTTACTTAATGATACAGACAAATCTCCTACCAAGCTGCCCATCTTTGAAGCTATTATAACTTTTCAAAGTAATTAATGAGCACTGAAACATTTTTTTATAAATTGGTCAGGCTTTCAAACTTTTGGCATCTATTCAGGAACTACATTTAATTGGGACTGCAAAAAGATTTATATCAAGAACATGCTTTCAGATTTTTTCAAGTTGATGGGAAACCTAAGTTGATTTCTAGTCAGGAAATATTTATGAACAAAAACTGATTTGGAGGACTCTTTCTCAAACATTGATTTCTTAGGAAGACCCTCCTTTTGTAATACCTTCTCAGGTAGGTCATCAACTACCGAACCTTACCCAGGAACTGGATGCTATCAAACAAAAGTTTTTCTCAGAAGTATCAAAAAGTACAGTGTCTGTTCAAAGTCTGATGAACAAATGAAGTTACAGACCATGAGAGGCAAACAACAGTTTGTCCCCCATGATCATTAACCTTGTCTTCTTTGCTGTTACTCTCTCCATCAGGAGTAATGTGAGATGATCATCTAATCTGTTACAGAAGTCTGATATCTAAGTGTCAAACCCTTTGCTGCTCCTGAAACAATGGTTAGAGAGGTCTTGCAAAAAATTATGCAAACAAATTTAGGCAGATAAATTACAGAAACTCTTGGCATCAACAAATCAAATTAACAACTCTTGGTAGTTCGGACCACATGGTCTAAAGAAGTTGGTATGACTATGCAGTGCATTATTGTAAATGGGAAAGATAGCAAACATAATGCTATAGATTGGGAATCTTCACCAGGCCTCCTGGATTTCCAATAGGTAGCAGGTCCCACAGAAGTTATTCTCTTTTGTTCTTAAAACAAGAAAAAAAAAACCTGTTTTCTCTTGGGAAAAGACAGAGAGACAAGACAAGCTAAAAATTAGGTAAGATAGATTTAAAGCTCAGCACTTCTTTCAATCAAGAAGGGTTTAGGAACTGTGCATATTGTAAAAAAACTAAAGAAAACAGATTAAAATAAAACCAGTTAGTGCCTTTATTCCTAGCTGCCCTGGCTATTTTGAGCTGCATATGCCTACACTGCAGTCTGTAAGAAAAAAAAATAGGTGTAAGTGGCCAGCAGGTACAAAGGCACCTATCTCTAAATGTTTTTTCTGAGACTTGCCCACTCCTGACGCATTGTGCTTCCACGGTGTACTGCACATGTGGGGGAAAACAGAGGCAGAAGTAAGCAGCACTGAATAATTTTTCAATTAGCAAGTGATTACGTCTCTGGCAGCACACAGCAAAACTGAAGTATTTTTGAACAAGCTGGAGGGACAGTACCCTTTGAAGAGACAGGATGCAGAGCCAGCAGGAGCACAGTCCTGCCCTTTCCATCCCCACAACAGCCTTTAACAGACTGATACAGCTGAAATAATGGGCATACACCATTTGGTGTATTTCACAGTAGTCGGGGGGGTGGGTTTGCTGTTTTAGCAAATTCAAGGTTTGACCCACCCAGCCTTTCCAGGTGACCAGTGCCACTGGCTATATCACCCAGGAGCTTGCAAAGAGCTCACTGTGCATCCTGAATTTCTGTGCAGAGAGACAACCAGGAGAGGCAATAAGCTGGGTTGTTTGTGTTACTCAGAGGAATAATACATATATCCACGCTTCCATGGGATTTGTCTCAGAAGGTGGCAGGGAGGAGGTCATTGTAAAGAAGGGCTTGAGGCTGAGGCATTAGACACAATTTTTAATGCCTCTGCTGTTCTGGCCAGTACAAAGTGCCTTTTAGCTGCATGTGTTCCTCACCCATGACTCTGGGTTGCTCACATTCCCACCCTCCTGTCCTTCTTGCTTTCTCCAGAAAGGGATAATGTTGATGGTGGGATGGTGTGTCCGCCTGCTGGAGACTCTCCAAGCACTATGCCTGCCACGGAGGAGCCCACCCAGGTTCATGCATGGGCAGGAGTATCCTGCCTGACCTTCAGCCCCACCACTGCCACCTCCCTGCCTGCCGCAGACCATGGCCATGCTGTGCTCGGAGCTGAGCTGCAGCCTGCAGCTGGAAACAGGTTTTGGGGACAGCCAGACACAGCCTGTTGCCCTCTGTCACCTGCTGGTGAGGTTTTTGGCCTCTTCTCTCATGCAAAATGTTACTGCTTGCAGCACAAGCAGAGCCAGAGCCAGGTGCCGGCATCCATCACCAGCTGAGGCCCTGGCTAATGGCATTTACAGTTAAGAATAACAGTTAAGAATAACAAAAATTAAACTTTATCTGTTACACATGTCTTGCACCTAAAACACTTGCACAGCACCATATATGTGGTCATAAAAATGGTTGTCTGAATGCTTACACATTTCCCCAACCGCTGTGTAAATTCCAAAATGCTGTATAAACATACTTCGTACAGCACTCATGGGTGACAGTCAAATTCTTCTCATAACAACAGGCCTGTTGTTTCCTGAGTAACAAATGTATGCCAGAGGGTAAGCAATGAGAAAAAACAAAACAAAACAATAAAAACAGATGTTAGAAAAAACTGAGTGCAAACTGGAGGGTAAAGCACAAAGAATAAATAAAAAAGGCCAAATTAACAACTTTGGAGGCTCCACTGAAAGGGCTATAATTGCGACAGAAGTGAAATAGCACTGCCGGTGTTTAGCTAGTGTGGGAATTTATCTGACAGCTGCAGAATGGTTGCTTGAACAGCTAATCGTGACCATACATTTCCATAAGCCGGGCTTCAGTCCCCCAGCTCTGTTCCTACTTGCACGCATCCCAGCGCTGAGCTTTCACTTTGAATTGTAGGTTGGGATGAAACCCCCGGCTGATGCTGGATTTGGTCCAGGAGCTCCATGAACAGCAGTGCTGAAAGGCCTGTAACCTCAGCAAGCAACTAAAAAAGCTTCGTTTCTTTTTTTCTGAAAAAAAAAAAGGGTTTTCATTATTTTGACAATTTTTTTCAGTAAGAATACCAGAACAATCTTTCTTGTAAAACTTCCCCAAAATAGTCTGAAATCTCTCTGATTTGGCTGCCTTAATCAAAACTAGTTTTAGCTTCTTTAAATAACTTTATTCCTTATGTTTTGCAAAAATAGGTGACTTTTTTGATCCACTCTAGAAATGCAGTTTTCCATAGAGTGAGGAGAACGTTCCCAGTTCTGCAAGCACTTGTTACCTGGTGTGCCTTTACTATCAAGCCCAGTCTCATAAAAGTCCACAAACCCGTTCATAATCATAAATATTTACAGCACTAACTTCACAGCTTTTCCAGCAGGGTTTCTGAATGTATTTGTGTAAATCACAGCTAGTCTAAAGGTAGCGTGGTCCCTCTAGACAGGTAGGTGGCATTTTGGTTTTCAAATATGGTATAACTGTTCCATGAACAGAAATTTCCTGTGCCAGAAGTGCTCCAAATTGAATAAAAGAATAAAAAAACCTTTTTTACTTTCTCAGTCAGCAAAATAGCATACAGCACTATTCACGGAGCTTCTCAGGGATGTGGATTAGGAACATCCTTTCCTAAAACTTCGTATTTTACACAGTCCAGTTTTAATTTTTGTAGTTCCTCACCCTGCTTTTTGTGCATGCATGGGAAAAATATGAGAGTCCCAAAGTGGGCAAAACCTCAATGCTAAGTTCCCAAGGATCCCAAGAATTCCTTGCTGTGGACTGCAAGCCCTGTTCAGACCTCCCTGCTCCATGTGGAGCTGGGCAGCCTGTGTGCTTGGTGTGGCACCACAGCATGTGTAGGATGCTGCCACCTGCCCCTGGGCTGCTCCAGGTCTGGCACAGTGTCTTCCTTTCTGCTGTGCAGTTAGAGGAGCTCAATGTCACCTCCACGAGGATGAGGGCAGAGAACATAAGCCACAGTGCACTTTCCATGCATCACAGTGAGCTTTTGTGTCCAGCAATTTATAAAACCAGCAGAGCAGAAGAGCTTGCAGTGTACAAAACACAAATGACTAAGGAACTTAATAGTTTTCAAATTACATTTTTATGGCTGCGATTTCTTCCTCTAAGTTGTGGATACGCGACTGTGACACTTGGATCGCTACCAAGGTAAAAGCTTGACAGACTGTTGACAAAACAATAACCACAACAAAGGGACAGTGACAAGTACTTAACGATCTAGTACTCTTAAAACACAGTCCTGGCTTATTTTTCAGCCTGGTGGACATGCTGATTCCATTTACTAATGGTTTTACATGCCTGAAAAGTAGGAAACGATTTATTACGGAGATCAGCTTTTGAACCACATACTTTGTTATAACGATGCTAGTGTTGAGTCCCAGGTGATTACTCCTGCTTTAGCTCACTTTCCCACACTGGATTCAGAAAACCTGTAGGAGTCATGACATTAATTCATAAAATTTACACAGGTGCTAGCAAAGCATAACCTTCAGCTGCATCACTTTCCACCCCAAAGAGTCCCTGATGACCAGCAGAGGAGTGATCCACACCCCAGCCCACTTGGGAAGACCAGGTGCATTTGAGGAGCTGTCTCTCCCATGTGCACATTTTGCTGTCCCACTGCCAGAGGTCTCTTATCAGCCACAGCAAAACACTTGTGCATCACCCTGAAGGCTGAGCTGCACTGCTTCCATGGTCCCACAGAAGGGATGGAAATTCCCCAGGAGGGGGCTGTCATGGTTTGCACCACACATAAGGTCTGGAAAGGCCCCCAGACACTGGCCAGGGGTGTCATGTGAGGACAAGCTGACGTGCGGAGGGCAGTGCACAAATGAGGAGAAAAGCCATATCTCCATACTGAAGTTGGCAAGCAGAGGTGTCCCCCAGCCACTGCCCTTCCTTCTGCTCCCCACACAGAGGAAGAGGTGCAAGGGCCCTGGGCCCACGGCTACTTTCTTGTCCTTACTTCCACCTGCAGCTGGTCTTGGAAACTTGGGTCTGCCCTGCTTGCCTGGGGGTATTCCTAGAAGGTCCTTCCACTGTTGGTGATGTAGTTCCCACTGCATCCCCCAGGCTCAGCACCCTAGGTTACTCACAAGGATAAAAGAAACAGTCACAGACAGGTGGGACTTCTGATCTCTGGTTTTGTGCTGAAAAGGTGGGTTATTTTCCTTTTTGCATGATTTCTGTTTTACATTACAGGCAGGTATTTGGTGACAACATGATTGCAGTGAGTTATCCCATTCTGGGAAAGAGGTGAACAGGGAAAATGCCATACTCAGTCGCTTACAGTACATGATGTACTGTATTTGTGAGCATCAGGAATAGAAACATCTTTTACTCCAAAGGCTCATACTTCAGAATCAATTCACTGCTTTTATCTTGTGCCTAATGTGAATGATAACAAAAATAATAATCCCCTTTATTTACACTACACATCAGCGCCACTGAAAACAAAAATCTCATGTTCAGGTTCTCTTTGCAACATTGTTTTAAAGACTGCAAGGGGAACATAAAACTGACATCCAAACCATCTGCTCATCATCATTCCATCTCTTTTGCTCTAATCTCCACACACATAGGAAAATTATCCATCTGTCTGTCTGAATACATGGACATTTGGGATCCCAAATGTGCAAAGATTTGTGATATTCTTTCTGCTGCCAAAAAAATTCCTGTGCACATTATCTGGTTAAACCTTATCCTTCTCTGCAGCAGAAAAACTACCTATACTGGGAGAATCAGATTATGGGATTTGCACTGATAAATGCTGATCCAACTTTATGTCAAGTATTTATCTTCTCCTAATAAAACTTTTTTGGATTTCAACACATAAAACCATAACAAAGAATTTTTAGATGACACTAAGGTATTGGTCCTTCAGCCAAAGTTAACAGAAACAACGATTGTGGAAATAAAAGATTCTTTTACTGAGAAAAAATATGAAAATCATAATACAAAATGGATATGACTGCTATTTCACCAGTAAGATAACAGTCAAACCTGTCTATGGTTTGTCCAGGATCCTGTCCTGCCTACTTTAAAATAGAAAAAGGCTTGCGTTAAAATGATTTGTTAAGTTCTGAAATTCATGACAATGAAAAAGCCTTTCCAGTAGTAACAAGTAAGCCAGTCACTGCCATAGGTCCCAGAACCTTATCTCTGCAGCTACTGCTAAAAGAAAGGGGGAGCTGCCTGCCTTTCAGAGACTCATGTAGCATCCCCAGTGGCTGCAAAGAGTTAAAAAACAGACACTCATGCCTCCAGTTTAGAGGCCAAAAATTACCTCACATTCTTGGGAGTAAACTAATTGCCAGATGCACATGAGAGTAGATCCATGTGTAAAAACACAGTACAGGAACATTCCTAATTAATGAAGGGCTGTACAGTCAAAGCACCCATACGGCCCAAGGTTCCTGCAGGACCTACTAATATATCCAGCTCACCCAGCCCAGCCATGACTTACCCATTTTCAGTCGGTATGAATGCAAATTTGTTAACAACAAGGGTTCTTGCTCAGTGGGCAAGGCTCTGATGGCTTTGGGTTTGTTTCCAAACAAACACCAGCGAGCAGGGCAGGAGGGCTGTGCCCTGCTGTGCTTTTCACGGCACAGTGATACCAGGGGGTCAGACATGGGGCATACCCATGCTGGACCCATGGGACAGGGTTTGGGTCAAACCCGGAGGTCGGGCAACAGGTCCTTAAGGAGAGCTGAGACATAGCAGGGCACTCCTTGCATGGGGGACTGCTAGCCAGTGTCTCTGTGTCCCACTTCACTGATGGCTGTGAGCCCTCCCACTGTGAGGACCAATGTCCTGCTGTCGTCTTGGGCTTTGCCTCCTTATTTTGGGCCATCCTGTTTGGTGATGTTTGGTGACCTTCTCCAGTGGAAGGGGGAGGTTGGTCTCTACAGGGAGAGGCAGTGAGGAGGTAAAATCACAGGCAAAGGACAAACCTGCCTGAAACACACTCCTAGCCCCAGCACTTGTACTAAGTTGTTGGCCAGGTACCTTCTTGCTCTATGCATTCTCCCCTCACCTGCCTGGAGGAGACCTGTGGCTTGGAGGAGGTAACGGCAAGAAGTTCTCCTGTGGCTGCTTTTCCCCTTAGGCCTCATTTTTTGTTTGAATTTGTCTCCGTTTGGTTTCCAGCCTTCAGTTCCTGTTATTCAACTGGATTAAATAACTCTTCATGGCCCTGGATTTCCTCCCTGAGGTGGAATTCACAGACTACATGCATGCTCTTTTCAGATTGTTTTCCCTGTTATTAAATTGTGCTAAACTTACCAAGTCTGAAGACTCTTGCAGCAAGGAATTTGCTCCTGCACTCGACTGTTTTGTCTGTCCCTTTCCTCCAGGCACCTCAGTTTTGTCAGAAACTCTAAAAATTTTTACACCACCTTCCAAGGTGAGTCCATTTGTCCAGCGTCCTAAGACAACCTCTCTTTCTTTTCATTTGTCATCCAAACAAGTTTGATCAAAGGAAGGACACAGAGGAAACATTTGATTTATCCTTATATCTTTGACTGATTCAGTGCAGTAGTGCACAGGGGCACTAAATGGGACCTGGACAGGTATAAAAAGAGATTTATTTTAGATTAGCATTAGATTAGAATTAGCTTTTCTTGCCACAGTAGAAACTCTGCAAAATCTTCTTGGGCAACCGGTCCTCTGTAGTCCTGCAATCCTCCTCCAGAAGTGTCATTTCCAGGCCCCAGCTCCACCTCAGATAAGTCAGTCCTGAGTTACCTCTTCCACAGAATTTAACTACTTCCTTTCTAACCAAAATGTGATGCTCATCACCCCACTATAAGTGCCATGTGCAATGAGCAGTGCTATCCAGGCAGGCAGAAATCCACCCCAGGTATGACTTGCAACAACAATACCCTTGCTGTCACACTCTTTTCCCATGCTGTTGCTTCCAACAAACTTCTGAACTAAAACCTGACCTGACGTGCAAGCATAATTTTTTCCATGCTGGGTGTTCCACGAATGTCATCATAAACTCATTTGCAGTAGCCCATTTGTAGCTGCACCAGCTGCATTGCTACGGCTTTGCAATAATCACGGACTTACACAATGGCAGAGGTTGGAAGGTCCTTCTGGAGATCACCTAGACAATCCCCAGTTTGGTGCACAGCCAGCTGGAGCAGGCTGCTCATGGCCATGTCCAGTCTTGAATATCTATGAATATAGAGACTCCACAGTGTTTCTGGGCAACCTGTGCCCATGTTTGGTCACCCTCCTAAGCTTTTGGCCAGCAAGCTTTTAGCCGTCTTTGCCATAAGGGCACATTTCACGATCAACTCATCACCCACCAATGCAGTGAGTTGAAAGCCTGCAGGTCTGCAGAAAATATGTGTAAGGATAATGAAAATGAGGCACAAATTAGAACTGTGGACTTCAGATTCATTTTTGGTGAAGGGTTTTTGGACAGTCAGGTAAGGAGAGTGGGATGTGTGGACTTTTTGTAGAGGTTGCTGGTTGTGACCTAGTAAGTGACAAGTGGTGGCAGAGCAGTGTGCACCTAATTTTGGCCCTAACAATCTGCTTCTGAAACAATTAAGATGACACAGTGTTTATGACAGAAGTCAGTCCTGAGATACAGGCGAGTTTAATAATGTCCAGACGAGTCCAAACACAACTTTCTGGACTCAGTGTCTAAAATCTATATTCTGGGATAAGCTGGACCCTTACACCTCTTCAGGACTCTTGGAGTGCATTACTTTTTCCTATTTCTTTTAAAAAAAGCCATCTAGGCAGTTCCCAGGGGTGCAGAGCAAGAGTCAAAATGCTGAGCAAATGTAAATGCCTGCCAAGATGTGTGACGATCTGGCGGGACCCTGGTCCAGGGCTCACACTTCTCTTCTGCTTCAGCAGAACTAATTCTAATCTAGCAGTTAGGATTACTAGGCTACTCCAATCTACACAGGCTATAATGGCACCCCAAAGCTGCAGTTAAGATTCAGGACTTCTCTTGGGGAAGGCCTTGCTCCTGGCCCATAAAATTTATTATCTCTTTACTTCAAAGAGAAGTCCATGTTTGTCTCTTTGGTGACAAACTTCCCTAGTACATAGAGCATGCAACGGCATGAGTCACTGCTCTGTGTACTCTGAGCTCATGTCATTGGTAGTCAACCACATGAATTTCTTAATCCAATATAATGAAATCAATGGAATAATAGGAAACCCTTTCATTTTTGACTGCAGAAACACCAGCTGATTTCATTGTGTGCTGGCAAGTAGAGGTATTAGCTGTCAAAACAAACCAAAACAAAATAAAAAGGAAAATTGCTACAGAATAGAAAACCAGTTTTCTAATGATCTGTCCTAACATTTGGGTTTGGTGAAGATGAAGCTTTGAAATACGCTTTTTACTTGAAGTTTCTGATGCTTTCCTCTCTCTTTTTCTCTTTTTTTCACACACATACAGGTACTAACACATCATATTTCAGCTCATGACCCTGCTATTCCAATGCATGAACATGATACAGAAAAATGTCAATGTAAATCAAAAACCTATCAGAAATGTTCAATGCCCTTTTTCTCAGCTGAGATGCAATGGTGATCAGATACATACAAAATGTCTTCGCTTCACCTATATGACTTGCTTTCTCACCAAAGTGCTTAGAAGAACTGTTTTGATGACCATGGCAGGAACTTTCCTGCAAGAAAAAAGTTTCAGTTCTTGAAAAAACATCCTGAATGCTTCACCTTCTGAAACAGAAACAGCAAATCATGTGAAGGATGTACCTGTGGGAGCCAGCAGACTCTGGGTGTCAAGTGCAGAAAAGTCCCTGGTGAAAAAGAGGAATAATTTTATTGTGTGGAGGAAATGTGGTGCTGCCATCATTCCCTGCTTGCTGCAAGGAAGCATAATGCCCCTCTGGCATGTTCTGTGCTGGGGATGACGCCACATGTTGCACTGCTCTCCAAACCCAGGATGACATACTCTTCCCAAGGCTCTACTGTGGGAAACTGGAAAGAAAATACCAAAGCTCTTTTCTTCTCAGACATGGGGGAAAAGACAGGAAAATCAGAGCACTCCTTGTTAGCATTCTTCTGCTTGTAAATCCTTAAAAATTGTAAAAAAAACTTCTAGCACTGCCAAGGAAACAATCCAAGAAGAAACATGGGCTGCTTTTAAAGTCTTCACACAAGTTATGTCAGCCACCTTTGTATAATGGCAGAGGAGACAAGCTCTTCAGCTGGGTTGTTTCCCCCAGATTTCTTCATCCCTTATGATTTCAGCCTTCACAGGCATCCCTGAGTTCAGTTTACATCAGCACAGTGACATTTTGAGATAAACTGACTCCAAAGTTCCTGATGACAGCAAGCAGCCTTTGCAAACCAGATAAACTTAGCTAGATTTGTGGTACCTCTTCTCCCTATAGCCATCACAGCAAGGAGATTCCAGTTTAGGGGGAATGGGGTGCAATGAGGAAGACTTGGGTCAAAGGGAAGGCCAATGCATGTGCTGCAGAAGCGTAATTTGGTAACAGCTGTATTTTACAAGCAAGAAGGGGCATCCTGTTTGAGAAAGAGCAGGTTCTCTTGTGTTATGGCAGAAAGGGTCCTGTGTTTGTTGACTGGTGAGAGGTGATGTTCAGGAGACAGATGCAGCGGCTGGCAGTCGGCAGTGCTCAGTGCAGAGTGGCAACAGAGAAGGACACACTGTGGTGGGGACGCACGTGGAAGCTGCACCTTGCATGTGGGATTACGGAGGAGCATCTGGATAGGATCACAAAGGCCAAGCTGTTCTGCATGAGTGGCTGTTTGAAATAAATAATTGTTGTATATCCTCTCACAGTGATTGCCTCACAGGCTGTTGTTGAGAGGGAAATGTAAGCGTGCTGTGTCTGAGTTAGTTTTCGAAGGGTTAGCTGAGTGCTTTGGCACCAGCAGCCTAAAATACATTTGTTGTGCGTGCTTAACTTACAGCGTGGCTGTTCCAGGGCTGTGTGTGTTGCTAAATAACTTTCCCATTGTTTCACTGGTTACATTGCTCTCAGTATTTGGCTTGGCTTTTGGTTTATGTCCTGGTCCCTTTAAAGTCCATCTAATGGAAAAATGTGCAGCCCTTTCTTGAATCTAATTTAAAAGAGCCCTTTTTTTTTGGTCCTTACTTATGTGAATCTCCTCCCTGGTGATTTTGTGTCGTATCTTACCTATAAAAAAATGCTTATTCTTAATGCTTCAAAAAGAAAAGGTTAAGGAAGGGATGTAAAATTTTATCTCTTTTTTTATATATAGAATAATGCAGGTCCAGTCTGCGGAAACACTTTATACACAGGAAAAGGAGGTTGAAAGGTCCAGCTTGTGACACCAGCAGTGCTTTGTGCAGGCTGCGCACAGGGCTAGGCACCTGGCAGAGTCCACTCCATGACTGATGTGGCAGGAGAGACATACCTAGGGGGGCTGCAGGACACCAGACATGCTCCCACAGCATTCCTGTGGAACTATGGGAATGAACTGCTCTCAGCACCTCACAGTCACAGCTGCCTGCCACCAGTGGTGGTTGTCCTGCCACATGGGGCTCCCAAACTCTGCTGAGGTCTGCACTTGAAAGCAATGGCCAAACACTGCTCCTGCCACACTCCTGCCTGTCACTGCTGCTGTCAACTGAGTTCAGGGGGAGCAAGCACCTCTACCTCAAGCTGAGCCTGGAATTTTCAGCTGCCCTATGTCCTTGAACACAGCTTGCAGGCTCTTATGCCCCCAGTTCCAGGGTCAGCTACATCTTCAGCTGCCCCCAAATGGGCATCTATACTGTTGGTGTGGCATACCAGCTGACATGGCAGCCAAAAATCTGTATTTTTAGGAATTCCAGATTCTGCTTTTCCTACTTGATGACTTTCAGTGGAGTTAGGACAGGTGGAAAATCCAAGTGACTTGGGCAGATTGAAGTCCAGGTGCCATTGCAGTCTCACAGTTCTCCATCACCCAGACTGACTGGGAACCGGGGACCGGGAGCATGGAATCTCAAGCCTCACCTCTCTAAGAGAGCTGGGAAAGAAGTTGAACATTTAGGATCTTAGGATCATGTAACTGCAGGAGCTTTGGCTCTATGAAAACCACTGTGCAGGCCACCAAGAAGTGAGGAAGCCATTCAGCATCCTAGCAAGAGAAGAAATGAACTACATCAGCACCCAAAGGTTGTCCCAATGACTTGTTGGGACTCTGTGGTGGCACCTTGTTGCAAGCGAGCAGCTTGTACAAGACATACAGGGATGAACCTGGGGGGAAACATCAGTGGGGAACTGAGGAGATGGAGGTCTTCTCCCAGGCATTAGGAAGTACTGCAGCTATCCCTACGGAAGGCACAGGAGACACCTGAAATACAAGGTTTACAGGCTGTGACTTAAACTAGAAAGGGTTAAAATACGTTGAAGAATATTGATTATGATATTAATTATGCTTCAGGCTTTTGATCACTGCTTTTTCCCCATTTCTTAATATATAACTTCAAAAAGAATCTTTTGTCTTTCAGTGATGCATGAGAGATGAGTTACTGGGATGTATTTGTGCTCCTAGGTATGAAAAAACTCCAAATCCTGGTGAGTGCCTTGCTCACGTGGGATCAGGGGGGGAGAGGTTAGTAAGCAGCAGTTGCCTTTGTCTGAGATGAGGTATGTTTCCTAAAATCATTTTTTCTCCTAAGAATTCTTCTGGTATTGAGAGAAATAAAATGCTGGTGACCTCTTTCCTTTATCTCCTTTCTTCCTGGTGTACATTGTGCAATTTTTCAGCTTTTGATCTTACAAGTGAAAATCAGTATGCTTGAGAAATGCTATCAATTAAAGGTTTTGATGCATGGGGTGTAGGAAGCAAATGCTGCAGGAAAGCTTCCATTCCAGGGTCTGTGAGGCAACTGCAAGGAATTGGACCCAGGAACTTAAACAGTCTTCCCTGCATTCTCACATCCAGCACAAGGCAGGGAATTGCTTTGGAAGGACTGCAGAACAGACAAGAAGAAGCTATAGATGGACAAAGAGTTCAAGGACTTCTAACGACCTCACCTTCAAAGTGGACCACTGACTGCTGTGGACACTTAAACTGCTTTGTAAAAATAAACCACCCAATCTTTCTTCCACTGAATACTGGGGAAAGACAAGCATCAAGAATGACACCCTAAAAGCAAATCTATCTGTATTTTCTTATACTGAACCACAGTAGAAATTTTATGGGAGTCTACTATGAGATCTGGACTTTCATTTTTGTAAAATTTTCTGGTTTCTTCTTTCTATTTCTTCCACTCTCTCTGCCTTTTTACGTAATGCCGATAGATAATGGTGCCCAACATCTCCCGTGTCACACCCTGTGTAGTGTGCCTATGCCTACCCTGACATTTCTACTCATCTCTGTTTCCCCAAGATAAATTTTAGTCAGCCTGGTATAATGCAGCTCTAGCAACCTGACAGTGTGAAATCCACCCCTGTCCAACACATCACTACTGTGTGCTTGGCACTGGTCAAGAGCAAATGGCCAACAGCCATGCAGGCCTCCTACACACCACGGGGTTTGTCAGCCAAGTATGAGCACTCGCTACAGACCTAACGAGGAGGTGAGGAACTTGTTTTGGCATTGTTGGCATTTTGTTAGAAAGAACACTCTATAGTTAGGAAACTTTGCTGACAAAAGCCTGTTGGTGGTGTGTGTCAAAAGAGGGGACAAAGAGAGAGAGGGTGAGAGCACAAAATCCAACTGTGGTCCCTAAGCCACAGTGGGAGTGCTGCTACCTGACAAACCATGGCTTGGAAATATTGATGGTGAGGAGTTTGGATTGCCAAGTGGGATTTCTGATCCCAGCGTAGGTCAAAGGAAATAGGAGGAGAAAAGGAATTTGGAAGGAGAAAAAATCAGCAACTAGAAGCAGACTGTTGCATATTTTACAGTATAGTGGTATCTATATCATCATAATGGCAGCACATCTCTTACAGACATCTAACATTTGCCTTCTTCCTTTTTAATCTTAACTCCCCTACTACCACTTTCCTGTGATCACACAGACCTTCACAGCTGTCACCAGCTGAGCATGCAGCTGCTGGGACCTTCACCAGCAGACCAGGGTGGGACAACTGTGTACATAAGGCCGAGGTCAGCAGTCAGTTCTGTATCCAGAGACACACCAAACAGAATTATATTCAGGAGAAATAACAGTCCACTAAAAGCCCAAGGCAGATCACCAATAACAACATTCATATGAAAAACAGTGGAGAATACATTTGAGTCAAATCTGGAGTCAAGGGCCCTTCCTCTTTTCTCTCTTCCCTTGACCTTGCTGGCACTGGTAGGAGGAAACATCGACATTAATACAGCAATCCTCTTCTGGTTAAGTGCCACCATTCATCTCTCCTTCTTCTTTGAATGTAAATGCAGGGCCCCTGCTGTCTGATTTACTGGGTATGAAAGAAAGACAAGTTTGTCATGCTCAGGGTCTGGGTTGGTTTTTCTGCTGGGACAACACTTTTTTCCTCATCCATTTCAGCTGAAGCTTCAGCTATTATCTCTTAGCTACACATCTGACTCCTGAGCATTTTTCTGACTCTTGAAAATTGTTCCTGAAGGGTATTCCAACACCAGGCCCTTGGCAAGAGCAGTGCAGGACAGGGTGGGAAGGCTGTGTGAAGGGAAATAAGTCCTGGGTTCATTCAGATTTCTTTGGCAAAACCTTTGCAGAAATTGCCTGCTCTCTTGCGGTGCTGCTGCAGGTCTGGTTTGGCTGAGTGACTAATGAGCAAGGCAGAAAACTCTGTCAGTTGTAGCTCAGAGACTTGAGTGACAGCCAGAGATATACCTTCTGCTCAGAGGACAGAAAGTTGTTTGGCACTTGGCCATCCTGTGATTCTTTCCAAAAGAAGTCTTTGAATAGCTAGGAGATAGTTGTAGTCTAAGTCCCTGGTTCAACAGAGGTCTAAGTCACATAGGACCATAAATCACAGAAATGCAGGGCTGGAAGAGATGCCAGGAGAACAACTCCACCCCACTCCTGGAGACAAGATAACTATATCTTAGCCTCTCCTGACAGATGTACATCTGATCTGTCCTTTAAAATCTCAAATCTCAAGAGTAACAGTTCTTTCTACATGTTCTCCTCCAGTTCTGGATTTTCTTAAAAGTAAGAAGTGTTTCCTAATGCCTAACATAAACAACCTTTGCCATAAATTAAACCAGTTCTTCCTATATCCTTATGGGCATAATTCATTATATGCTTTCAGAGTAATTTTTCAAGTACTGGAAGCCTTTCATTATGTACCATCTCATGATATTTTTTTTCTAAATTAAAAAAAGCAACAAAAACATTTCCTCATAGGTCAGGTTTTCCAAACTTCTCAGCATCCTTGTTGGTCTCCTCTGATTCTTTTCCAATTAGTCTCCATCTTTCACCAGATACATGGCCCCAGAACAGACAGTGCTCCACTGAAAACCTCACCCACACTGAGCAGTGATGAAAAATTACCTCCTGTGGATTACAGAACACGTCTGTTATTAAATGCCAGTACAAGGCTGACTGTGGGGTTTTCCCGACTTCCTTTACAACATCTTATTGGCAGGTTATTATTTCAAGAATTGACAGTCCTTACAGATCCACCATCAGTTTCATCTTCTGCCCTGTAGTACTGCCTATATATGGTCCTAAATCAAGACCTAAATTGTAAGTAAATCCATGGAAATGGATGGTGTAATTGCAACAGCAAAAATGGTGTAATAAAAGCAGCAAGGGGCGATGTTGGGACCAAGTTGTAGACTGAATATCATTATACTCAGACTTCAGAGAGCTAATATGCTTATCATGTGTTGACTTTGCTTTTGGTAGAAATCTATAGAGTTCTTATATTCCTAAATATGGCTGTTAATTTCCTATTTGCACTGCTGTATCACTCAACGCCCACAGTGAGATGCATACTTTTTACCTCTCCGATTTCACATAACTTTTGTTTGGTTTATAAAATATTAGAATAAGATCACAAAATGTTTGAGTAAATTTAGTTTCTGGGCATATCTCTAACAGAGATTATGTGTGTTAATATATTTATTCATGAGCAGCTCTTTTACCAAACTTCAAGAGCATCTGTAGGAACAAGATCCTAAACCTTGCTCCCATCTTGCACAGTCAGGGTTTAAAGCATGCATTTGTGGATCACTCAAGGGTGTAGATGTGCAGATAGTGACAGCAAGCTAAAAAAATAAGCACTAAAGATTTGGAAATATAGTTCCTGGTTTTGGCTTACAATGTTTTCTTCTCCTAGTCATACCTAGCTTACTAGGGGTGGGGTGATTCTTGCCCTATTATATTCTGTAAGAAGTTGCTGTCCCTTAGCCAGTGAATATTTGCATATTCGTGTTTCATAAAGTAATATTTGTCTGTCTAGTGATTCAATAAATATTGTTCTCTAACTGCTTCCATCGCAGTCAGTTTGCTGCAAAATAAGATTTCTATAAATCTTGGTAACTTGGGCAGTGCACCCAAAAATATTTGGGGTTTTTTTTTCCACATAAAATACATTTTATAAGCTACTCAACAAAAAAACCTACAAAAGCCAGAGGCAGTTTTTTGCAAGGACTATGGAAACTCTATCAGAAAAAAATATATATTCTTTGTTATTATATTAATTTCACTTGTCTCCACAAAGCAAAAGCAGATCACAGATCAAGGATTGCTGAGAAAGATGAGTGAACGCATATAGACTCTTCAGTTAGGCCAAGAAAGGAGAAGTTTTGTAAATCTGGCCAAGAAGAGGTCACTGGTGACCCTGAATATTTAGACATATGACGCATATATAAAAGAAGCATCAAGAAATTAAAGATTAATTATCTGTTGGCCTCTGTCTTTACTCTCTCCCCTAGCAAGAAAAACCCCAACAACCAACCAAATAAAATTAAAACAAAAAAAATCCCAACTATTTTTTCCCCCCCTCACATTTAATTCTTCTATTAATCTACAGCAAAGCACCAGGCCTGGACTATGAGGAACAGATAGCTTCTGGGTGACAGTAATGTGTAGTAAAAAGAGTCCTTAGGCACTGAAAGAGGGGTAAGGGATTCCCTTTGCTGCTTCACCATTTTAGCAAGTGTTGGTGGCCTCTGAGAAACTGAGATAGAGCTGATCTCAAGCAGAAAAGGTCCCATAGGAGTAATCATGCAAAGGAAAAAAGTTTGGGACTAAACTATTTTTAAATTTTTCTCTTCAAAGTCCCCAAGAAAGAGGATATTTGGGCTCCACAAAATGAGCGTGTAGTTGGCTCAGAGGCATCAGGCCACAGGAATGATAGATTTGATATATGCAAAGGATCAGAAGACCAGAAGATGTTCTTCAGTTTAATAGTGTTACTTAAATATCTCATCTCATGAGATTCACCCTGGAGATCAACCACTCGTGTCCTTGTTCCCATGCCAAGTGTGGATTTGATCTGAAAGTCTGTTTTGATCACTAAGTGAACACCTCAGATCTGTTGCAGGGCAGATTTGTTTCTAGTAGCTGGGATAACCTTCCTCACCTGCTACTTGCAAGCTGGAAATTTCAGCACCATAAATCATGGAAGAGCCACAAGTATTTGGGAGTTTCTCTGAAAGCAAAGCCACGGTGGAATGGTTCACCACTACTACATGGTAACTCCCTCAGTCACTATTGATCAAAGCCATGGCCTTTTGGAAAAATCCAAAGAAAATCATTGTATTGTGATACTTTCCACCAGCTCTGCCCATTACTGGAGCTGAAATTAGCAACTACCTACAAATACCACTGATTTGTTCAGAAGTACTGAAAGATGTCTTGAAAACAGACTAACCTAAACATGGCACACTATTAAAAGAAAAAGTTAGCACATTAGTCATGTTAGTTGTTTCTGCTGGAAAAAGCATAGATGCTCTGGCAAATAAGATAAATGATGCATGTAAGGTCTGATTTAACACAACAAAGTCAAAGGCTTTCAGGACTCTGGCTGGGTTTGTATAAAGTCCTCACACTGCTCCACACACAGCTGGAGCTCCCGCTGTGCAATGCCATTTACTGTGCCTGTCTCATTCAGTCACTTACAGCTGCCTTCCCTCTAGCCATGGAAAACTTTGACCCCATCAGTCTAAAGACCACATCATGATGTTTCACCACATCTTGGATATAATACACTCCCTCATTTATTATTGTGGCTTAGATTAAAAGCATCTAATCCTCTTGGAGCTAGTGGGAGTTTCTGTTAAAAAGGAATGAAACATCAGTGTTTCCTCACTTCATTACTTTTTTTCCTTGTGAGCATTTTATTTACTTTTAGTTTGCTTGAGGAGTTTGTTTGTTTCCAGGGGAATACTAAGCAAGAGAATAATAGTAATTTACCAGCCCATTCTCACAAGTGCCATCTCATAATAATGACAAGCAGTCTGCCATTACCCCTGCAGGACAGTGATCCTAAATGTATGCAAGAATTAAATTTGCTGCTGTTGATACTTTCATGGTATCTGGGATAATAAGGTTAATCTCCACAGGGTTAATACCACCTTTCACAACTCAGTTTTCTTTTACTTTGCAATATCTGTTGCGGTGTCCCCACTTCTACCCCTTCTCCCTTTTCCCTGTGGTAGGACAGTGCTCAGTGTGTGGCTGCTCAGCAATGCTGTTGCACTTGTGGTCCCAGGAAAGAGAAGGGGTTTTTACTAGATTAAGGAGCTGAAGCTTTGGGGATTAAGTCTGCCATCAGCTTCCTCCACGAGCTGTTCTACATCCATCATAACGCCTGATCTGGGAATCAGTGGTCACTGAGGAGGCCCTGCCTCTGTCAGTCTCTTGGATGCAATTGGTCCCTTCTCCAAAATGTTCAAGAGTATTATGGTATCTGGTGATATTGTGATACCTTGATCAAACATCAGTATCGTGAAAGGTTCAAGCCATACCCACAAGAATAGAGATGTGAACACCAGGAGTCCAGAGAGAGTTAAAAAAAAAATTGTCCTCATGACCACATGTGAGCTCAAGTGACCCTCTGGAAGCTGAGCTGCTTTCTGTGAGGGACAGACTTAACACAAACTCCTCCTACATATGTGGTGGTTCAGCACTGAGACTCCTCTGAGTTTCTTCCAGCTTTCATCCAGGAAGGATGATCAGTCATCACTAACAACAGACTGATTGGACTAAAGTGTCACCTCATTATGTTAAGCATCTTTAAAAAGGTAGTAATGCTGTGACGAGCAAGTCCAACCACTGAATTTCCAGCAGGTGGCAAAGTTTTGGGGTCATTTACAAGTTTGACCTAGTAACCCTAGCATGAAAGACTATATATTCTGCACAATCTAACTTCCCATTTCTTAACTTATGAAGGGCATAATCCTCTGAGTGCACATTTGAAAGGGTGTGTTCACCACAGACATTGTTCATCAACATTTCTGCATTCTTATCAGCTTTTTATCTCCTCCTTGCAACTAAGTAGACAATCAAGAGTGACAAAGAGTACTTTAATTTAGGGTCCTACTGCAAGGATTTTCAAAACAAGAAGATTCAAGTCTGACCCATTTACCTGCCAAATTACTATTTTCAAACTGCATTTTCCCACTGCATTTTCTTGCAACTGAAAGATACCAAAACAGCTGTTTTCTGTTATATGTAGTAATTCCATTCCAATGCTTTTCTTATGATGATCACAGAAAAATAACTTTCACAAAGTCCATATACATCAGGAAACATTGTGTTTTTAGCTGCAGGTGAAAAAAATTAATGTTTTCCTTCCACATTTTTAGATAGTTCACCCCAGCTACCACCCCTGTATAGCTGGTCTGTCACTGGTTCTTTTTATTTCTGCTCAACAGCCCCCATGAATTAATCAGGAAGGTTGCTTCTTTCCAGCCTTTTAATGAAGAGAGTGTTTACAATGTGAAATTCAAAGCACCCATCTCCTCTCTGAAGCTGGTGTAAGCTCACTCCAGACCACCTCAGACATCAGGCACTGCCCTCCTTCAGTGCTTCAGGAGGCTGAGTCCAGTCCCACTGTTCTCCAAGAGTCTTCCAATTCTCCCTTGAACTCAGTCCTTGAATGAAAAGCATGGCCTCAGAAAACAGAATGGATCAGGTAGGATAACAAGGTCAGAAGCAAGTATAACTCCACTAAAACAGTGGTTAAGATGATGATTGAAATATTTTACTTTTTTAAAAGTTTTATTATGAAAGAAAAGAGTATAATGTGTGCCTTGCTGACACTGTGTACAGCCATAGCCTGGCTTATGTTGCTCCTTAAGGCATGAATCATATAAGTAACACCCTTACACTGAAGTGTTTACCTCACTGTGTTGTCTGTATCACACATTAGTTTACTTTTACATGGCTGGAAATTAATTTTGGCACTGATGTTGCTGTATTTCACAACTTTATAGCTTGAAAATGTACAGATAAATTGCAAGAAGAATTTAGCAGACCAAAAAAACTGAAAAATAACAGTACTCCAAAACAAAAATGTACTGAGCCTGATAGTTCAGATGATCTCTCGTAATACAACAGTAAGATGCTTTAAATTTGCACTTCATATATTTAGATACATGCCCCTCAGTGGAGATCCTTTATCTTCTTTACTCTTGCTAAAAGAGATCTCATACAAAGCCCAGAACAGCCAGTGGAAAACCTCTCACCACCTTTGCAGACAGCTAAGCACCTAGATGCAATGAAGGACTGCTGTATTTATTTCAGCTGTAGTCCCCTTGATGGGACTCTGAGAGATGCAAAAATTAGACTCGCTGCGGCTGTTCTTCTGAGTCCCGTCCTTTGGCATGGCTTCTTTCACTGTCACACCAGTGATGGTGTGATGGGCCCAGCCCTTGCACAGCCTTTGCACATCAACCTTGCACACCAGCCCAGCCTTTGCAAGACAGGAGGCTCTCCCACAAAGTAATAACCTTTCACAGCCTTGTTGGAAAGAATAGGTTGGCACAGAAGGACAGGCAAAGCTATGATGGGGCAGGGAAGTGGCACTGCAAAGATTTTTGTTAAACCCAGCTCCTCAGGAACAGGAGTCTGAAATAGCAGACAAGTTTACAGTGAGGTGGAAGAGAGTGGGAAGGTGATCTGTGAAAGGCTTTGGGGCATATGAAAGGAGAGGGTTAATACAGCTAGGAAGGTAACTGGGACAAGATGCAGCAGGAACGTGCTTGAATAACACAGTATCATTTTTTGATAAGATGGTTGTCTTTCAGATAGAAGTACGAGTCAGCTAGGACTTTCTGGAAATCTGTATGGTCTCACATGGGAATTATTAACTAAAATGGAGAGAATAAGAATCAGCACAGAAGTGGTTAGCAGATGAGAACATTCCTGGAGAGATGACAAAGGATTATCCCCCAAAATAATCTAATAAACTGGAACAATTTTCTTGGGAACAAGATTAAACATCAATTCAATATGGTCACTAGCAGAGAAAGTGGGAAAGACTGGCAGTATTTATTGATGTAAAAAATCTGGGGGCTTTAGCAGCGTAGAGACAACCTGCAATGCCGTATGGGTCAAAGCCAATCACCTAGAGGGCCAGACAGCTTCATTTGAAGCAGAACAAAGTTTAATAATATACAAAACCCAAGCTCATAAGTATGGGGACAAGTTACCAGGCTTTTGCAGTCATCAGGAGTCCTGCCAGCTGAATACGAGTGCAGAAGAAGACCTGTGTATACATGATGCACAGAGCTCTGACCTGGCTCTCGCCACTCAGCTTCCAAAGCCAAACCAGCCACGAGAGGGGGAAGGCAGACACAAGAGGGTGCAGGAGAGGGATTTCCAAAAAGACAGATAAAGGGTAGTGCCCCCTGGACACAGGACAGCCCTGGGGAGACCTCACAGGGTTGCTGCATACAGCTTCCCTCCGCCACATTCATGTTGAAGAAACAGATTATGTGAACGCAAAGCAGGTGCTGACTGTGGCTTTACTGGGGAGGCCATTTTAAGACACCAAACTAGATAAGCGTGGCTTTTCAACCAAAGGAAAGCCAAGGTTGAGAACAGACATGACTGTCCATTGTAAATGCAGTAGTAGAGTAAAAAGCAGAGAGGGAAAACAGCAGCTTGAGTCAAGTACAAAGCTCATATGAGTACAAACTAGCCATAACTACCCTTACTCTGGAAATCATGAGCCTGTTCCTCACTGGTAGGGGAGCCCTGTGCTGAGGCAGCTTCCACATAGCTGTAGCTAAGACAAGAGGTCTCCCTGCTCCCTGGACAGACCTGCATAAGGGCTTGGACACAATTACACAATGGTTGTAGATGAGAGGACTGACCTTCATGACCTAGGAAGATTTTTCCAGGCATTTGCACTGCAGAAGAAGTGCCGAGAAGGCAGCAAAAGTCAGAAAGATAAGGATGACACAGGCTTACAGAAGGGAAAATGGAAGAAGGAAAGACCATTAAAATACAGGGAGGAAGCCCTTGGGGACTGTGGTCATCTATAAGCAGTAGTATTTGCTTGTGAGAGTCTATGCACATATAGTTACAGCCACAATTAAACTCTACACTCTTCATTGCTCAATTTTAAAATCCCTATAAAGTTAAACTATCATGGAATCATGGAATTGTCGGAGTTGGAAAGGACCTCTAGAGGTCATCTAGTCCAACTCCCCTCCTAAAGCAGGATTGCCCAGAGCACATTACTCAGGACTGCATCCAGGCAGGTCTTGAAGGTCTCCAGAGAAGGGGACTCCACAACCTCCCTGGGCAGCCTGTTCCAGTGTTCCGTCACCCTCACCATAAAGAATTTGTGGTTCATATTTAAATGTAACTTCCTATGTTCCAGCTTGTGCCCATTGCCCCTCATCCTGTCACTAGGAACCACTGAAAAGGGTCTAACTATCTAATAAGACAATTAAAAATATTATTTCATTCTTCATCTGTTAATGACATGGGAACAGAAGTGACTGTACCTGTGCTGGTTTGCATCCTCGCTGTGCAGTGCAGAGCCTATGTGGCAGTACCAGCTCCGGGGATCACTTCCCTCCTGTAGGTAGCAAGTATCCCTCAGTACCATCATCTGTAATTCATTGTCTCTATGAAGAGGAAACAGAGCATTATGCTATGCTGAATTACAAAATGTCCCTAAGAGTCTTGTGTAAAGGAGCAGAGAGTGAATACAAATTGACTGCAAAGGAAATAAATCCCAGAGAAAGTACAAAAGCAACAATACTGTATTTATTAAAGTTGACCCCCTTTTTTTCAGTTTGCAAAAATTTCAAAAATCTCCAGGAAAATGTAATGGGCCAGACTGCATTTGTTCCACTTGGATAACCAGCTTCCTGAAAACCTTACAAAATAGCACGGAATGCAGCTTTGGCTTTACAGGAAAAAGTCATCACTGGTTGATAAAGAAATCACTAAACGGTCTGTGCCCAGTTCTTCAGTGTTTTGCTTAAAGTCTGCTTTGTCAGGGAGGAAGGGCAGGAGCAGAGCTGTCTGCCAGATTACTCATTCCTGGCCAGAGGATGGGAATCGGTGTTTGCAAATCTACAGTCTGCTGAAAGGAGGTATTTTTTTAACTGAGGCAAAAGGTTAACTGCCAAGGATGATAGGTTTTTTTCAGGATATTTGTAGAAAGTAGATGATAGTCTAGGTCTGAATCTGAAAATAGTCATACATGCAATGAGTTTAGTAGGTTTAGCAGCACTCATCATCTTGTGGACATGGGCTGATAATGAGTTTTAAACCTAAACTCAGAGTAATTGTGTGTCTTGGGCGGATCATACTGCAAGGTAAGAATTGGCTATGGTGGCAAACCTGCACAGAGTAATGTATATTAAAGTGGAGTCCAAATTGCACTTGGCTCTTCCATGTTACCAAGCCTTACTTTGGCAGGATTTTCTTCTGGATAAAAACTCAGGTTTCTGTATGCCACTTCTGCCCTGCTGGCTTCTGTGGTGCCATGGACACGATGCTCACAGGGGCTGGAAGGGCAGGCAGGGACGTACAGAGAATGGAATGGGAATATCGCTGTTTGACATAATCATAGAATCATAGAATCACAGAATGGTTAGAGTTGGAAGGGACCTTAAAGATCATTGAGTTCCAATGCCCTGCCATGGGCAGGGACACCTCCTGTTACACCAGGTTGCTCATAGCTCCATCCAGCCTGGGCATGGCAACTTTCAGGGATGGGACATCAACAACTTCCCTGGGCAACCTGTTCCAGTGTCTCACCACTCTCACAGGAAATAATTTCTTCCTCATATCTAATAAAAATCTCCCTTCTTTCAGTTTTAAACCATTACCCTTCATCCTATTGCTCCACTCCCTGATGAGGAGCCCCTCCCCATCTCTACTGTAGGCCCCCTTCAGGTATGGGAAGGCCACTATGTCTCCCCTGAGCCTTCTCTTCTCCAGGCTGAACACCCCCAACTCTCAGCCTGTCTTCACAGGAGAAGTGCTCCAGTTCTCTCTTCATCTTTATGGCCCTCCTCTGGACACTTTCCAACCATGTCCTTTCTGTGTTGAGGACTCCAGAACAGGAAGCTGTCATCGTGCATTGTGCAGCTTAAGTGGGGATAGAGCTATAGTGAGGGATGAGGGAAGGATGCACTGGTTGCAAACCATTCTCACAAGGAAACACATAGTCTTTCCTATAGCATGGGGCTTATGCTGTGTAGGGAATAGCTGCCGTGGCACCAGTAATGGGGAGACAGTTGATACAGTTTGATTATGGAAGTCATATGGATCACTATTTAATGTGCAATCTGGCTTAAAACAACAAAAGTTTCTCCAGTTGTAACTTTTTGTTTCCAGAATGGTTTACATTTTACTGGTTTTTCCACCTTTTTTTTTTTTTTTTCTCTCTTTGACAAGGGAAAATAAAATCTGGGGGGAGGATGGAGATAAAGGGCAAAAATAGAAAAAAAAACCTTGTCTGCTGAAATTCAGAAGGCCAACCGAGGCTGCATTTTTCATATGGCTGTTTCTTTGGAAGAATTGAACACTGAGATTTCAAGAAAAGGACTGATTTCTACTGAAAAAAAGGGACTGGTTTTTTTTCCCTTTGAAAAATTTTAACTGGCTTTATCATGTACTTCTCAAAGAGGTAATAAGAGAAACATAAAAACATATGCTTTCTAGTTCATATTTACAGTGACTTCTTTCTAAAATTCATGCACCACCGTAAGACTCTCTAATGCAGTAGTGCCTGGGGACAGGATGGAAGTGAGTGCGGGTGTGTACCTTAATCCCAGGAGGAAAATATTCCCTTCAATATTTTTCGCATTTGCTCAAAAATACCTAAACCCGCCTTGATTCTTTGCACTCCAGGCACGCCAAGAGGGGAGCCAAGAACTCAAGGATATTCTTTTCTTCCTCCAAATGGCATATTTCCCCACTCAAAAGGAAAAAAAAAAAATCCCATCAGTTTGACAGACTTCCAAGAAGCACTGGGATTAATTTATTTATTGCCAGGGTCCAAGATCTGTTTCTTTAGGCACTGGCAATGAAGGGACTATTTTACATCCCTATTTACATAACTAATGAATATAGGAGACTGCTTAGCAACCTCTCATCAAGAAACATGAGATTCACCATCCTAAAACCAGACTCACCAAGATGCAGTGCAATCGTTTAATATATTAATAGGGGAAATTATGACTTTGCTTCATATTAGACAGATATATTTTTTCATGTTTTCTAAAGGTTTCAGGTTTTTTAAAGGTACATTTCTATTCAATGTTAATGATCTGTTTTTCCCCTTTCTACTCTGTTATTTCCTCATAAAAAGCTTATGATGTTAAGAGTATTCTAAACTATGTTGCATTTTCCTCTTTCAGTTTCATCAACAAGGAGCTCTTAGATGAAGGCAAAAGTGGATTGGCTTGGGGAAAAGGAGGCAGAGATCAAATGCAAGGAAGAAATTATACAGGCAGGCTCTAAGATGTTACTTTAAAGTGAACTCAAATGTCACAATTGCCATCTCAAAGTTTACCGCTTGAGGGGATGAACCACCAGCCACAGCTTTCTCTAGAGGGCTTAACCCAGAGGTGGATCATATGCAGAAGACAGTGTCCTGTCACCTGAAGCAGGATAACCAGTTTGCACTGTATTACACTTGTTCAGTATGAAACTGTTCAGTATGTTCAGTATTAAAGCATGAGACAAAAGCAGGGACAGAAAGAGGAGAGCTTGGTGGCCTCCTGTACCCACAAATCGGGAGGGCAGGATTGGGCTTGGGGCCCCTCTCTCTGTCAAACTGACTTTGGTTTCACAGGGAGCTGATGGGCAGAGAGGGGAGCAACTAGTTTGCCCAGTTGCCCCAGGGCAAACCAGTCCCTCCCGAGACACCTTGGTAGTCGCTTGCTATGTTACAGCTCCCCATGGTGAAACCCCAGCTCTCTTTCTACTCAAGTTCTAATTTTAAAGTGGTTCAAGCTGCTGGAGAGGCACCTGGCTTCCCGGGCAAATTACTAAAATAGTTTCTTCACATTCATTTTTCCCTTCCCCCTGACGCCAGCAGGTGACATCTGGAAAACATATGAAACAAAGAGCAAATTGTCATTTCAAAGAGATGAGTAACTCCACCCGTGCTGCAGAGCGGGAAGTTCTGCAGGAGCAGGGCCAGCATCCTGGCGGTGCACCACTTCCCAGCACAGATATCTCAGTATGCCTTCCATCAAAGGGAACAGGAACGCCTTGACCCCTCAGCAATAGAGCATCCTGTGGGATTTTGCTAATACAAATACAGTTTAAGGTGCTGGGTGGTGAGACTCAATTCTAGGAGAGGACGTTGGTGGTATGAGAGGGAAGTCAGCACATAGCTGCAGGACGCTGCTCTCAATATGTGGGCACAGCATTCTGCTGAGAGCTGAAGGTAGTCCTGCCAAAACATTATAGCCACAAGAGATCTTTCTCCACTTCATGGGGAACATGGACATCAGTGGCAGGAGGAACACACAGTGTGATCTTTGCTGCCAACCCCATCTGTCTGCATCCAGTTCTGCTGCTGGCTCGGGGCTCCGCAACAGTGCCTGCCAAGGAGGCTTCAGGTATCACAGCTCCGTGTCTGCCTGCTTTGCTGCATGGGCTTGAAATGCAGATCTGCACGCTCAAATGTATGGGAGTGAAAGGAAAGGGATTTAAAGATGAGAAAGTGTGAGGCACGTAAGTAGGCAGGAGATTCACAAGCCCTTCCTCCCAGGTCTCTCTGTCACACATCCACACAAGCTGTTCTGCCTCCCTTTTGTCAGGCATGCCCACGGCCTCACCAGTACAATGTTTTCTTTTTCTCTGCCAGCTCTTTGTATGCTGTTAAATCAGCTTTTCTCTTTGCTCATCTTCTCTCTTCCTGAGTCCGCCAGCCTGGGACTGGCAGGAAGAGGATTCCTTGCTGCTCCATCACCACCATTTTCCATGGCCTTGGGCAGATCACTGTGACCCTGTGAAATGGGAGAATGAACACCTTTTTACTTCACAGACATAGCAGTAGCGTTAAAAAAAAATAAATAAATTACTGCAGATGCTTAGGGTCTGCAGCAATGAGTGTCATATATTCACTGGAGATCTTTATATAGAAACAAAGGAACAAGAGGTGCTGCAGAGGTGTAGGATTATTTTATTACCTGAAGAAAATTCAGTGTATGTGACATAGAGGCACCGAGTTTCCCCTCTCCTGTGGCACTTGTGTGCAGCCTGGTAGTCTTAGCCTGTGTGTGCAGGCTACACTGAGCAGAAGTGACACCAGCCACCCCAAGAAGGCAGTGGCCCTTTGCACAGTCAGCTCCTGCTCTTCCAGGGCTCGCAGCTAAGGAGATGCACAGTATAAACAGCATGATCTGATGCCTACATTCCCCATACCTTGCTGTGCAGGTGAATTTCTGCAACCCAATGGTTTAGGTGCAAAACTGAGGCAAGCACAAGAGCTGTGTGACACTGCATGTTTGTATGGTGGAAAAGCGGCAGGTGGGAAACCCACTTTTCTCAAGTTTCCCTTTGCCAGTCTAAGCAATTTGTTCCTACGGCAATGGTTGCACGGCCAGGAGCAGACCGGGATCCCAGATTTTGCTGTGTTTTGGACCCTGTAGGGGTGGGATAGGACCTTGGGCACAGTGCTGGGTTCATGTGGCTGGCCAGCCAGACCAGAGCCGACTCTCATCCTTTCAGCTGGAAACAGGAGCTGAGGAACATGCGTCTGGCTGCATCCCCTGCGAGAACATGTCCCCTGCCTGCTGGGTTTTAGAAACATGTTTGATAAAAAGTCCCAGATTCTAAGACTGCAGCAAGAGCAGGGATGAGACAAGACCTGCCCAAGCCACATGACCGTCATAATTTTTGGCCCATTCTGAGGTACCAAAAACCCCATGCTATGCCTAGGAGTTCATAATCAACTGAATCTTAATGTAAATGAACTATAAACTTTACACAAAAGTTTAACGGGAAAGTTATTCAAAATTTGTAGAGAAGAGTTGGCTTTGAATTGTCTGAGTGACAACAGAAAGGGAAGATGAGGAATATCTAACACTACTATATAACAGACAAAAATATATTAAAGTAACATCCACAGCCAGGCATTTCAAAACCATGCATAATATCCTGTGGCAAAACCTCACAGTAATAATTAAATCACATTTTCTTTCCACGTGGCTGGTACTGAGCTCAAAGTCAAACTCATGTCAACAAATGGTCTAATGAGCAACATCACACTGCTTGTGTAATGACACATAAGAGGACTGCTTATGGTAGTACAACAGAGTCTGAGCTATTCCAGCATGCTGGATGATGCTGGAGTGTCCCACTCTGGCCTTCAGGCCCAGGCATGGAGCTTGCTTTTGGACATAGGGAGGGAGAGTTGATGTGATCAGCAGGAGGCAGAAGGAGGCACAGGCGGCTCTGCAGTGCTCAGAGGAGATGAAGAATAGCTGTCCATTGGGAGAAAAAAACATATATTTGCCATGTATATGGAGGCTTTTCCCCCAAAGGACGTGGCATAATCAGAAATACAGAAACTAGATTAAAAAAAAGCAATTTTGAGAGAACCCTCAGTCTCTTCAGCAGGCAATGGGAAGCTGTTGGAGGAAAACTGTGTATGAGCTCTAACTGGTGGGAAGGAGAAGAGTAGCTGGGAGGTGTGGAGGAGTCAAGGGCCAGAGTGCAGTGAGGGTGCACAAGACAGGAGGTATGGGCACGTACATCAGAGAATCAAGAAGCAGGAGGTAAAGAGCAGGGATTATTTTTCTTTGAACCATCATGTCCTGAGGGTTTCCTATGGCTTGTTTCTTCCTCCAAGCTCCCAATGAGAAATCTCTAAGGAGCTGAGAAGAACACAGACGGAAAAATCTAGAGGACCCATGTGAGAGACCTCTGAGGTAGACCAAAGATGTATATGCCTGAAAAGCAATCTCCTGAGGCTGTTGCCAAATACCATGTGTACAGTGTAAAACATCATACCTGCATCCTGGGAAACTTTCAGAACACATAGTACATGAAACATAATGAGCGTTTTCCTCTGCTGATAAATCAACAGCAACAAAAAATGGCATGATGATTAATTTCACTAGCTTGGTTTGCTTCATATGTAGTTTTCCGGAATGCCAGCTGCACGGATGTTGAGGTAAAAATCAAACTAAAAATATTTTTCCCCTTGGGATGCAATGGAGACCACAGATTCAGGTTCAAACCCTAGGGAAATAAGGTTTGGCCCAGGGAGTAGGAAACATGACAAATCCCACCAAGGTTTTGTAAATTATCGTCCCTTTCTAGACCCTGGTTTTGTTCAGGCTTACCCCAAGCCTGACCCAGTTCTGAAGTCTGTGGTGTCACAGTGCAGAATACACCAGGGAGGTACAACAACTTCTTTTCCTGAACATGTACTTAGGAAAGGATGATAACTTTTGCTAGAAGCCAAAAACTGCCCATTTTTATATAACAGCTTGTCTGAGTACATTGCATCCCATCGCTTGTCACCAAGCTGCTAGCCAGGTATGAAGAATGTTATTTCACTTTAGCTCTGATGCACCTCTGTAACAGTTCTTGAAAACAGGAGATGGTCATTCTGCTGAGCAGAGGAAAATCATCCCTACTAATAGTGAAGCTGTCCAAACAGAAATTAATTTCCTGAGCTGGCATGTCTCTCCCAATTAATCTTGTGGCAGTCCAGCCAAAGTCAGACTGCATTTGCTCTCTGTTTATTTTCAGCCAGAACTACACGTGTTGGAGCAAACTTGCTTAGTTGGCTGTCATAAAAAACTTCTCAGGAAATGGGATTGTAGGAACTTCATAAAACTGAGTTAAAAGTCATCTCTGATCTGCTCCATAGCCTATTTTTCTCTTCTTTAGCACAAAGGGATGACATACAGTCATGTGAAGAAGTAGTTGTACTTATTTGGGTAGGGTAAGGTTATAACCATGGTTTCTAAATGTTGCCTGAAGAGACAACTTGTCCAATGCTCTTTTTACATCTTCTTGGCTGACACATGAAGTTTGGAGCCAGGATTTCCAGTTAGCCAGAAAGCCAGAAATGGTGCTCAGAGTTGTTCCAAATAAAACTCTTCCTGCAATATTTTAAAGCCCTCTGTGCAGCTTCTAACCAACCATTAACTCCCTCACCCTGCAGGGAGGACTATGGCATGGTATGATGATAACCCAATGCTTTCTGTTTGCTGTCTGTGACTTCAGCTAAAAACACTGCAGCATTACACATCATATGGCATGTCCATGGAAACTTGCTGTGCCAGTAAGGGTAACAGCCTGGAAAGCAGCTCTACCTCACAGAAATCACAGACCTGTTGCTGTGACAATCTATGAGCTCATATCCCCAATAGGGAATAAATTAAACCATCCAATTAAAAGAGGAAAAGCTTCACTTTTCTAAGGGTCACATCCATACCTGTAAAGTCTTCATACTCAGTAATTGCAGCCCATAGCTGTGCCATATTTACTTGACAATCTCCATTGTAAAAAACCTCCTACAACTCAATCAGAAGTTTACCTGTATTTAAAACCTTGGACCAAGATTCACATTCCATGAAGATGATTGTTGTCACCTGGACTACAATCAACTAACAAAGTTAAATCTTCTGTAATGGAGGAAAGCAGGGCTGCCTGAGAGGCTAAGGACCCTCTCTCAGACACAGCTGCCTATGATTCCTGGGACCTGTTTTCCCTTGGCATCTCTCTTTCAGGTCTGAGCAGGAGCAGGACCTGGACCTGTTCCTGAGTGCTAATGGCTGCAGGGAGGCTCCAGAATGTAGTCCTAGGGGTGCCCCGGGATGGGGAGGGATTGATATGCAAAGAGTAGGAACAAACTCCATGGTTTGAATGCAAAAGCAGGGAAACACTGAGAGGAACAGACTGTGAAAAAGAGCTGAGGAGGAAATGGGAATATATGACTGACCATCTGAATCAGGAGATAGATTTGGGAGAGAGAGGGGAGGAAGGGAAGAGGTGTATACTGTAAGTCAGACAGCTGGGGGGGTCAGACAGGAGCAGATAGCCTGACAGGTAGAAAAAGAAACTTAATCTGGGATTTGAGATGATGAGAAGGCTGAGATGTGGATAAGAGAAAAGGTCTGGAAGTGGCAGCAAAGCAGGAGCAAAGTAGATCATCCTCTCCATGAGCACAGCAAGGGGGAGAACTGTCATGTATTGCCTTTCCCTTTGCACTGCAAAGACAGAGATGGTCCAGGGGCTGCAGTGCAGCATCAGAGGTAGGTCTCCAGAACCTGGAAGAGAGTGTGGGGAGCATGCATACAGCAAAGTTAAGCTGTCAGACAGACACTTTCTTGTTTCATAAACTTCATGATAGATCTGCAAGCTCAGAAAATACTTTTCCCACCACTAGGCCATTCCTCTAGAAGGTGTCATTGCTCATTCTGGTAACAAAACACAAGCTGCCTGGTTGCTGCCTGGCTGGCCGCTCTGCCAGTGCCTGGCCAGGAATGCTCCCCAGCTCCCTATGCAAGAAACGTACACAAGTAGCCAAAATGGATGGTGTGCAGATGAACAACCCAGGTGAGCTGGCAATGGCTCTAAGATGATCAGTCTCAATCCATATGGCTACAGCTCCCAGGGACTAGAACCTGGCTCCTTCTTCCTGCTAACAGCTGTGTTCAGACCAGGAACATGCCAGGGACCATCTCCCTCCACCAAGGTAGAAGAAGGGATGGACATCTCTGCAGCTTGCAGCTGCCCACAGCTGAACAGGCAGCTCTGTGGGGTGCCTCTTCATGCAGACCCCAGGTGATGCTTATGTGGATCACTGTTTTAGGGCATCATCCTCAGAAACCTGAAAGTAGCCCCAGCTAGAAAGGCCAATTATCTGACTTTTTCCCATTGCCTGTACAAACACAGTCTGGCAACATGTGGTGGGAGTTTATCTCCCTTTTAACCAGTCAGTGAGAGATGTGCTACCAGAAAGCACAAAGCAGATCCTCAGGAACATCTACTCCCCCGGTCCCACATGCTGCTGCTGTTTTATTGATCTCTAAAAGCTCTTTGCAGGAGAGACGTGACTTCACAGCAGCCAGAGACGTCTCCCTGCTCGTGGTATGCTGGGCCAGCTGCTCTCCCAGCAGTATGCCCCATGGGGCAGAACTAGTGAAGCCATCTGACTCATGCATAAGTTGCCTGTCAAGAAACAGCTGGAGGCACTCAGCAGTGCTGGGGTGCTGGACACAGATCGTCCTCGAGGCTGCAAAAGGCATACTCTGGGGTTTCGTGATGGGCCGCATCCTTTGGAGCCAAAAGTCATGGGGTTCGTGGCCAAACAGATGGACTTTACCCTGAGGAAGGGTAAGAGGAGCCAACACCAAACATGTGTAGGGCTCCTTAGCAACATGAGATTAGCCTAAATGTGCCATTGCATTGCAGACCTCTGGATATCCACATATTCTCCCTTACTCACACACACTAAGCCTTCCCTGGACTCCAGCATCTTCAGTGGCCTCCATCCAGCAGCCTCCCTGCTCTGCTCTGTCCTGCTCAATAGAGACCAGGAGCCAAGTCCTGGCATCCCTTGCTCCCTTCCCACACCAACTAATACCAAATGCCAAATACACCTCAGTCTATCCCTCTCTCTCACCCTGGGATATTGCAGGCTCTTTAATACCATTAATCTATGAGAGGAAAAGAAAAGTCAGAGCTGGGGTTTCTAAATGGATACAACTGCCACTAGCAATGCACAAACCGTATCACGGTGCTGGCGGCTTGTGGACACCTAGAAACAGTGGCAGTCAGCAGCTCCTGTCACAACTGCTCTCGATGATGGTGTTAATTCAGGAAAGCCTTACACTGGCAAATGAATAATGAACACTGTCCTTTAACTCAGCCCTCAGTGCCACCTCTGTGGGTTTTCTTGCAGGTGCAGTCCTTTGCCAGACCTGACCCATGCTCCTGCATGTGTCCAGTGGGTCCTGCCCGAGTGGCCCGTGGCAGAAATGTGGTGAGGAGCAATCCAGGGAGCTTTCTCCTAGGAAATATAACCAGGAGTAGGGCCATGCTCAGCATTTGCATCCTTCCCACATATAAAAGTCTCATCATGCTGGGCTTGCCATGCGCAGCACAGAGCTCTGTCTTCCTCTCAGAGATTTCTCCTTGGCTTGTTGCCTTTCATTTCAAAGCCATACCTTCTCTCTGGATTTCCTTTCACCAGGTACACAAAGCTTGTCCTCTTGCTGTTACCTTCCCCAGCTGTGCCAATGCCCATGGCAGTCTAACACTGTCCCGTGTTCTCAAGGGTACATAAAACTCAGCAGGGCTAGTGAAAAATCCCCCTCTCCCTCCCTATCTGTATCACATGTTCAAAAACAAAACAATCCCAAGGCATCTCTGCCCCATCATCATCTCGGTCCTGTCATCAGCAGCATGTGCTCTTACCAGGAGGTAACCCAGCTGGTCTTGTTTCTGCTAGCTGCTTCCCGCTGTCATAATGTGGTTGATCAGCTGAAGAGTTAGAGTAAAGCAACAGAAAACTGAGGAAGTAAAAAATGGAGTGAAGAGATAAGACAAAGAGCAGAGACAGTCCCCACCTTGAAAATACACATTGCCAGGGAAAGCCATTTGACCAGCACACTGTAAATAGCTCTGTCATGAGGCAGTCATTTGTCATTTGTCACAGGTGAGATCAAAGGCACCTGAACACCCTTTAAGGGGGCTATCCCCACAGGGCCAGAGGCGAAACCTCTTCTACAAGCTGGAAAGGGTCATTAAATCAGTTATCAGAAAACTGATCTGTTGCAAGGTCATGCTCGGTTTGTTTGGCAGCAGCGTGTTTGTGTGCCCGTGTCCTCCCTCGCTGCACTCACCCGGGGAGCACAGATGGGTAGACAAGGGAGTTCACGGTGTGCCAGCAATAAAGCTTTCTGCCTCCATGCTCCCTGTGAAAGTGGAGCCAAATCTATACTACATACAGAGATCTGTGCTCTCTTCCAATGTAGTTATCCAACTAATTTTAAAGTTGGTCCCCACAAAATAAAAGACTATTTGAACACTGCTTTATATCACTTTTTGTTGTTGTTGTTGCGAAGATGCAAATCTTAAAATGAAAGCCCACATTTAAGGAAAACTGCAATGCTGATACATTCAATCTTAAATCAGAGGAAATGAGTAAAGCCCACTTATCCTCTTTATAATCTTCTGAGCACACATACTACCAACCAAAGTCTGATCTCTATGCAATACCACAAATGGAAGGAGGCTACAGTCATGAATATGAGGGCAGAAGTTGTGCAAGGAAGTTTTTTGAGGGGGTTCACAGCAACGGTGCTTTTGTCCCTGTGAGGACAATTACTCTGCTGGAGCATGTGGTTGCTGGCAGACACTGGGCTTGCTAGGTCAGAAAATGCTGGAGCCTTTCCATGGGCTCTTTGCTTTTGAAGCTTCAGCTCTCTGTGTTCAGAGTAACTGAATACACCAGGTTTTGGAAGGTTTTACTAATCTGCAAGACCTAGGGTAAGATTTTCCAAAAACTCTCAAGGGATTTAGAAGCACGTCTTGCTTTCTCGCAGAGTGTGAGTTCCTGCGCTGCCTGGACATGTTCTAAAGCAGCACCACCAATCAGAAAATGCTCACCAAATGGCGCTCATTCATACTTGGTAAACAGCCAGCAAAAAGTCACAGAGGGGAGACACTAGGTGGGACCCTGGTCTCAGTGTGGCACTGCAGGCATGTAACTGGGGACAGATGCCAGCTTCTCACCACCTCCAGCTAACACCAAGCAGGCCGTTCCTGCATTCAGCAAAAATAAACTCAGATTTATAAAACTTGATCTATATTTTTGGCTGGCGTGACTGTTGGAAGCACTCTTGTTGCAGATTCTATAACCATGGTATTAAATAACAGTATTCAGCCTTCAGTTACAGTATATGGTATATGTAGAGTATATAGGATATACAGATATCCCTATGCAGGTATCTGAATTGACTTTCTCAGAACTGGCTTTCAGAGAGCAATGGCAATTTGCACCATGCAAATCTCTGCCTTTAGCTGCCCACTCTTTACATGCCAAACCAGCCAAAACATCCTTAGCATTAAAGGCTACACTAGAACAACAAAGCCAGACTCTTCAGGATATGCCACTAATGAAAAAACACATAAACAGACAATTAAGGCATTTACAATGTAAAGACTGTTTTTGATTCATTAAGGCATTCTGAGGGTCTTGGTTTGAAGTATTATTTGAATCTTTCCCAAAAACTAAAAAACAGGAAAGTGGCAATAACATGCAAATTAGACTTGACTAAATAAAGGCATTAGCTAAGTAGAATAACTAGCTAACTAAATCTTTTTAAAAGATTAGTGAGGAATGGTGGTTTAGAGCAGCAAAGGCATAAAAACATTTGAAGGCATAAAATGGAGAAGGGAAAATCTTTTAATTGCATCACATGCAAAACCATTCTTCTAGTCCTGCACATATAAAGCTAAAAGAAGTATGATGTCAATGTAAAAGTGTTGTGTCAAGAAAAAAACAAGTATCTTCCTGTCTGTTTCTTAGATTAGCAGGTCTTCAATCCTGTATATCACAGTCTTTTAATCACCTTGCACTCAGGGAATTACTTCCATTGTATAAAAGTGTGGTTTGCCACACTTACCTGCAGCAGTTAAGACACAGCTGTGGAAGGGTGATGCTGTTAGGTGGTACTTCTCAAGGGTTCCCCAGTCAAGGTTATAAAGAGCTGACAGTATTTCCTCACTGGGACTGGGGAAAGGAGTGTCAGGATCCTCCTGACCCTGGAAGCAGGGTATTTCTCATCTCTACTGTTTCTCATGCTCTTATCCTGTCAGTGCAGGCTACAAGGCTACATCAGGCTACAAGAGCAGTAATCCAGAAACATTTCTGCAACACGACACTTTAGCATGTTCTTGTTCAAATCCATCATGTGTGTGGTGGTGGCTTGAAGCTGGACTATGGAACTGCTTGACTTTAACATCTCAGCTCTTCCCTGGAGCAAAGCTCTTCCCCTTACCCACACCACATATCATCTTAGAAACTCATGTCCCACTCTCTGAGATGGTGACCACTGAAATTCATCTTTATAGACACACCTACCATACATGTCACAAATGAGGGGACTGACTCACTCAGATCAGATTTAGGCTGGATATTAGGAATAGGCTCTTTACTATGAGGGTGGTGGAACACTGGAATGGGTTGCTCAGGGAGGTGGTTGAGGCCCCTTCCCTGGGGATATTCAAGGTGAGGCTCGATGAGGCCCTGGGCAACCTGGGGTGTCCCTGCTGACTGCGGGGAGGTCGGACTAGGTGACCTTGCGGTCTGGAGGTCCTAGAGGTCCCTTGCGGCCTGGACCATTCTGTGATTCTATGACTCTGTAACAACAAGAGCCCTCTTATCCATGTCATTATCAGTTCCACACTGTACCTTGGTTAATTATATGTGGGTGTGCACTTGGGCTTGTTTGATGTCCATCTGTTGGAGCAGTACTACAGTCTCTTGGAGGAGAGGGGCTGCTTCTCTTGTTTCTAGACTTCTTCCTTTGGTTGTATCTTGCAGGGTGTCTTCTTCTTCAGGTCTCACTCTATATCTGTGAGGCAATTTCATACCTTAAACTGTGATGGTGTTCCTTCAGTTCTTCATCTCATAATGGCAGGTTCATTTTAGACATAGTTGGCCAAAGCTTTAGCAATGTGTTAAAAGGACTGCAAAGCTGACATCTTCTAGAAACCAACTCAGTAACCACCTCATCTATTTTCAGTGTCTAAACTAAAAAGTAATGTAATATGTAAACATACAATATCAACTGCCATAAGCTATTTCAAAGTGGTTTCTATCTTCGAATTTTAATATTTAAAGCTCTTGGTCACAAAAGCACAAAAAAAGTTTATTTTCTTTAAAAGAAAAAGCATTTTTCACATTCTCGGGAGCATATTTGTGAAGAGCTGTATTCAAGTTCTGAGATATTAACTCCAACATGAAATAAATTCATATTCCTATAGTTCTAAATAGTGAAGCTAATCAGTATGTTATTCTTTCTCCAAAGGATGAACTTTTTCCTTTGTCACATATGACATTTAAAAACATCAGTTTCTACACTGGGTAGGTTGCATTAACATAGAAGATGAAATCACTTCATGACAAATACTCAGTGTACTGCTATATGCTATTATTCCAAAGCTTAACAGAAAACTTCATCTTTTACAAGCAGAACTCTGGCCAAACTGCTTAGTTACCAAATGTGTTTGCATTTGTGTTTATAACTGAACACATCCCTCCTTCTTTTAATTAAAAAAAAAAAAAAAATCCTCCTAATTTATTAAACTATTAATCTAACCCTGCACTCGGGATAGGGGAATGTCCCTTCCAGTCAACCACCAAAATTAGTGACTGAACTTCTCCCCCTAATCCCTTTGCCGCGCCCTGGGCCAGTGGAGACATCTCCACCCCACTCAGAAACGATTCATCTCCTCTGGACAAGGACACAATGTATGGTCAGAAAATCAGTTAGTCTTAGGCAACTGCATGTTTGTGGACACTAGAAAATGTCCCATGTTTCTGGTGTAAGTAGGGGTGATAATTCTTCCTTATCTGACAGGGCTATTTTGAAATTACTCTATTTATGTTTGTGAGGAAGACAGATATTCAGTGCAGTCTGTAGGAGAAGAGCTTGTCAATAAACCAGCGATGCAGCTCTGTAGATGATGCTGAGAACTGCTTAGTAAGTGTGACCAACTGGCCCAGGAGATACCAATGGGATCCAAAGGTTCGGGAGGAAGTCAACATTTCGTAGTCTGATCTAAGAGCCAAAAAAAACTAGCCAAAAAAAAAAAAAAGGCAAAACAGTATCATCATATTACAACAGGAGCAGCCAACCCAGAGCGACAGACTGACTGACTGGCCAAAACTGTAACATCATATTTTCCGAGGAGGCTGTGTTAGAAAACAAAAGTGCACAGTGGGGGCAATCCTCATCAGCTGTGATTGTACTGACACAGAGCCTTTGAAGAACCACAAGCACTCACGCGGGGTTAGGATCTCATCAGCATATGACAAAGCTAAATGGGCAAAAACCAGGATCTTTCTGCTCATTCATTCCCCTTGGTGGCTTTTCCAGGCTTCTCTATCCTTGAAGGAGAAATGACTCAGTATAGCTTTGGTGGAAAACATGTATACAGGTGTAGTATCAAATACTTATTTATCCAAGCACCAAATTTTCCCCATTGTATCATCATTTCCCCCAGCATATATTACGATACAGTTAAAAAATTCCTTACAGGTCTGTAGGGGAGGCTCCTGTATCGCATGTCCGGTGGCAAAATTCCCATCCACTTCATCAGGGCTGGAGTTTCACCCAGTATCTCTTTCCTTCTATGGCCTTTTTCTGCCTGGAGGAGGAAAGTTTGTGTTCACATTTCGTCTCACAGGCTGGTTCCTATATACGCTCAGGTACACCAAGTCACAGCTTCAGGTGCACTTCCCCACCTTTATGTCCTTACAAGCCACAGCAGCAGAAGCTGAAGGAGCATCCTGCCATAAAAACACTTCCGCGGCATTAGACTTTGCGGTTTCATTATTCTGAGTCAGTCCCTTTATTTTTGTATTACTCAGCCTGTATTTCAAAGTACATTGCCCCTTGAGTGATCTGAAGTAAATTAAAAGGTACCATATGTTAAAGGACTTAAAAAAGAAAAAGTGCATATATTATCTGAGGAAATATGCAGAAATCAAGTCCATTGTGAGGCTCTTTCCTTACAGAAATCCCATCCTGGAGGTGTGATACATAACACAGTTGCCAGTCAGACATTTATTCTTCCTACTCCTCACCACACACAGAATAAATTAGGGGCTAAAACACAGTGATGTGAGATAAGGACAAAACCGATGGTTCAAGCTGCCATAGCCCAGGGTTCAAAGGAGTCTCCTCTGTCTGTCATAACAGGGCACGCTGGTGGAAGCCATGTGCCCCCTGCACCCTCTTCCACTCCCTGGCACAGGGGTGCTGAATCAGCAAAGGCAGAGCCCTGCAGGATGCAGGAAATGCAGTGGGGCAGCCCACCAGGATGTTACACTTTGTCCTGCAGCTGGGGCAGCAGGCAGGAGTGCCCCATCCCTGCAGGGATTCACCTGGTATCACTAAGGCCAGACAACAGGGAAAACTATCAGCAGAGCTGCTGCAAAGATGAGGAGGAGGTCCCTCTCCATCCCAAAGTGTCCTGTGTCACAGTGAGGTACCTGGCTCCTCCCAAATGCTGATGCCAGCAAAGCCATTTGCTGATTGAGGTGTCCCCACCACTGCCGAGGAGCATGTTCTTCATAGAACCACCTGATCCCCTTGCCCATGTGAACCATCATCTCACACACCTGCTCAGAACCCACATGCCCACCCAGCTTTGGGCAACTCTCCTTGGGAGGCTGAGGCTGCCAACTCCGACACCATCTCAGGGATGTGCCAAAGAGGGCTATCTTCACTCGCACTGGCCATGGAAGGTGGTCACCAGGCCTGGCAAAGCTGTGAAGTCCAGAATGACTTTCTTTAGTCATATACAGAGAACTAAATAGCACTAAGGAAGAAGCTATGCAAAAACTGAATAGACACATGCAGTGCTTTGCAAAGAAAATCTGACTTCAGGATTAGATCATTTTAATAAGCAACAATAGCAGTGTTTGCCAGAACATGTGCGCTGTTATGTCTCTCTCCAGCAAAGGACTGTGTGCTGAAACTAGCATGGTGTACAGGAACCCACATTAACTTCTATAAAATAAGAGTTATCTCCTTACATTATTTATAAGTGGCCAGCTAATCAGTTCAATTAAGCCACCCTTAAGTGATGTCTATTGCATTTGCATATCAGTGTTACTCTAAAAAAGCCAGTCAAAATTGAAGAGGAGTTAAAGCCTCAAACAAAACAACAACAAAAAAAAAGGTGAAGATTTAATTTTACAAAATGAAAATGAAAGAAAATTACTCTAGGCAGAGGTTTAAGAGCTTTTATCATAGGTACAAAAACAGTCTACAGCCTGTGTTTCAAATAATTTAAAAACCTTACACAGAAGGACTGCATATTTATCTAACTGAAGAAAACACTACAGCACAAAGTAGTATTGCCACTGAAAGGAATATTAGGAGCAAGCACAGAATCCATAAGGAATGAGAAAGAATAATTAGTCAATAAAGAAGCCTCTGACTAAGAGTTTAGGAAGTATGGGTTTAGAAGTTAGAAAGGCAAGGAGTTGGAAAAAAAATAAGAAAGTTTTTCTATCCTATATAGAAAGAGTAGAAGGACTGAAAAGTGAGGGTGATGGGTAGAATTCAGAAGATTGAAATAAAGAATAATTTAGACAAGGTCCAAGTTTCTGAACTTTAAATAAAGATCTTGAACATCGGAGCAAGGTTGTGATAGCTAAAAGCAGTAGCTGAAAATAATAGTTTCCCAAAACGAGGGTATAAGTAAATTTGAAAGAAGATAATGTATTAAATGTAGACAGAACATATGTTCATTATGCAGAAATTGTGGCATAATTAGCACCTGTGACTGGAAAATGATGAAATCAAAGCAACTAAAGGCAAACTGGAAAAGGTGGTAAACCCTAAAGTGCATTTAGCAGGTTAACATGATCATTGGGGTACAAGATAACTGATTTCTGGAAGAAGAAAATGCAGGAGACCTATTCCTTTTGGCCTGAGGTAGGACATTTCCTACTTTATTGCCTGGGGAGATTACTGCAAGTTACAGCTGACTAAAAGCCAAGAATGGGCTGCAGAGAAAAGGCGCAACTGTGCTGAAGGGAGGTTATTAATGGAGTTTATCCAGTGGAAAGTACCAAGTATTATGGCAATGCTTTCAGGAATGACCCGAATGACTTGATACAGTTCGTCATGTGTTAATGAAATTGCTGCTAAGGCAACACAGAAGGAACTGGAAAGAGAAAGACTGTAATGTCATTTGGGAAAAACAGATGACCTTGAAGTCTGGAGCAGTAGAAATGGAATTAAAAGTAGAAGGTCATACAGTTAATGTCTAATAAGAAGGGAGTCTGTTATAGCCCAGGAATTTGTTTCTGTGAAACAACTGAAAAGTAAGACTTCAGTGTATTACTTAGGGTAATGTCAAGCCACAAATGTGGTGCATCCATAACAAAGGCAGATGTGATCATAAGATGAATTGGATATTTCCAACACAAGAAGCAATGAATCAATGAGACTACATGAAATTCTTGTGATGTTAAATTTGTGCACAATTTTGATCACCTCTCCTCTGAAAAGAAGCAGCACCTCTACTCTGAAACTGGAATTTGGAGCAGTGCTCAGTGAGGTTACCGAGGGATCAAATGACTGGAGACAAACAGTGACATGAGAAGAACAGGAAGCCAAAGGCTGCATGCATGCTATTGCTCTCTAAAAATGTGTCGTTTGGAATATACCAGGGATCGGAAAGAATTTTTTTAGTGCAAGGGCAGTGGCAGCACAAACCCCCAGGTTGATAGAAATGGCCCTTAGGTACCAGGAGTTCTGCAGCCATCCACGAAACAAGATTTGGGACAGCTATGTCAGCTTAAAACAGAGCCTGATCCACTCATCTCACTGATTGCTTTCAAAAGTCATAGATACAACTCAATAGTCCAAGGGGACATGTGTGATGTGATATTGTGTAGTGCTGGTGGAGCAGAGCACGATGCCTAGACCATCCCAGATGGAGGAAGAGAGGAGAGGGAGAGGGAGAGGAAGAGGGAGAGGAGATCTCATGCTGTTGGAACTTAAAACACAGAGCTGCTGGAGTTGAACAATTAAGATGCAGGAGAAGAAAATTTACCTCTAAACTGCAGCTTTTATTTCACTGTAAAGGTCATTGGCCCCATCCCCACCCAAGGCAGCTGTGTTCGAGGTTTTCAAACCAAGCCCAAAACTCGTGACTTAGTTTTTGGCTGAAACAGAGAACAGAAGACTGCTTGAAAGGAATGCTTAGATGGAACAGGGAAGCTGGGAGAAGAAAGATGCACATGCTGGGCTGGTCAGGGTGGATGCAATGGGGCATCTCAGGGATGAAGATAATACTAATGAAGATCCAGCAATAGCTAGAAATACCTGATAACCAGCAGAAAAGAAGTAAGGATAGCTGGTATGAATCAAAAAGTCAAACTCTAAGTATGTCTGATACGAATAGTAAAAGGAGCCCTGAGCACATCTCTTCAAAGGACTTTTTTTGGATTTCACTGAAATTTACTACTCATCTGGGATATATTTCTATTTTATTTTATTTTTGTAAGGAAGTGCTTTGTATTTTATCTGATCATTTGCAAATGGAAGGGAACAGTTGGATGTGCTTAGGAATCCCCCAATACGTGTTTTACAAATAACACTTCAACTCACCTTCATTGTGCCTCTGCTCCGGGTGAGTCACCAATCACACATAAAAGAGAAAGAAGGAAGTGCTGGGGTTAACAAAATCCAGCCTGCTTGCAGATTTAATTTTAATGTTGACAATTAAAGAAAACAGAACATAAAGTATTCTTTCCAAACCAAAAGTACTCTGTTCAGAGCAAGCCAGAATCAAAACAGAAATAATCTATTCCCCTCTGTGTTGCAAAGGAATCACAGAATCATAGAATTGTTACGGTTGGAAAGGACCTCTGAGACCACCGAGTCCAACTATACACAAAACCACTACCCACTCCCTACAATCTTAGCCACTAGAGCATGCCCTGAAGTGCCACGTCTACTCATTTCTTAAATACCTCCAGGGATGGTGACTCAACCACCTCCCTGGGCAGGCTTTTCCGGTGCCTGACCACCCTCTCAGTAAAGTAATTCTTCCTAATACCTAATCTAAACCTCCCCTGCTGCAACTTCAGATCATTTCCTCTGGTCCTTTCATTATTCACCAGGGAGAAGAGACCAAAACCCACCTCTCTATAATCTCTTTTCACGTAGTTGTAGAGGGCAATGAGGTCTCCCCTCAGCCTCCTCTTCTCCAAACTAATCATGCCCAGGAAAGAAGAAAGATACAGAATAAGCACTATGCATAGGAAAGTTCTGGATTTTCTATAGGACCAGCAATAATAGCATGAACTGTACACATTAATAATGGAAGCAGCTCCTGACTATGGTTACTCTCTAAGTGGGCCTCCACTTACACTCACTGTCACTCAGCCAGTGGCTTTGCAGCTGTTCTCAATACCCAGCAGGGTCCTGCTGGTGAGTGTTCAGCAGAGCAAACGTACCCTGGATACTGCTATCAGCATTACCATTTGAGCTGCCCTCTCAGTTTAATAGGCTTCTTCATTTCAGAGGTGTTCAGTTTCTAGTTTGCCTACGCCTTCTTACCTGGTAATGGAGGGCAGGATGGGAAATACAGCAACCAGGAAGAGGAGAACCTGTAAAGGCACGGTCAGATAAACCAGCAAATGACAAGTTTCTGCCTTTTGTATCCCATCCTCTAATTAAGTATGTGGCAATCTTTGCATGTATCCTTTACTCAGGACTTCTCCTTAGCCATCTTCTTTAGCCACAGGGTCCCAGGTTGTTCCAGCAGCCCAAAGAGATGTCCTTTCCAAGTAGGCTTCCCAATCACTTGCCACTGTAAGGATGCCAAGTCCTGTGGATGCAGTGCAGGACTACCAGTAGAAGTGGTACAACTATGAGTAACACAGAAGGCATGCTGCACCTTCAACCGATGCTCCAAAGCCACCCAAAACTGCCACACCAATGCAGTAACCTTGGTACTGTTTGGGATTTTCCCAGCAAAAGGGCGAAATGTAGCCTTGGCCATCAGCTGTCTAATGCAACCTCCTCTCCATGAGCAATCAAGGACATCAGCTGTCAGTCACAAAGACCATGTCACATCATCTGGGGTAGCCCTCACCAGGATGAACACCCCCTCAGGGTCTCTTGTCTGCACTGGGGCTGCCCTGGGGCAGAGGGTCACCCCCTGTAAGGACACCACAGTACCAGCTAGCTCACTGTCAGTTCCGTGTCCCACCATCAGTGTAAGTATATGGGCACTGTGGTGTGACAGTGGAGGACAGCCTGTGTCAGCTGAATGGAGATAAATAGGGGTCTGTATGGAAACTGCCTTACATATAACCTTATATATAGCTAACTCTGGTGGCTGGAGCTCACCTGGGATAGACCAGAAATTCTGAAGAACAGAAAAGCTTGACACATAAATCACTGAGGTGAAACATGTACATTTTAAAAGGCCAGCACTACGTGGAGGAGAAAGCCAGCCTTACCTGCTACATCAGACATTGGCCAGGAAAGACAGACAAGAGGTGGTGAAGCCAATTCTTGCTCTCAAAGACTTTGTCACCGGAGCTGAGTGATCCTGGCTGGTCCCTCAGGAGAGGTACAGCAAAGGAGGTGTGTAGCTAGGACAGCTGGAGATTGCTCCTGGGATGGAGCTTTGTGTTGTCAGGTGGGCACTTTGCTGGCACGGTTGGCATTGCCTGCCTGAAACTACTGCTGCATGCTGTGCTCCTTCCTCAAAATCCCCAAACGTGGCTGTGCTGGCAGAGCTCCTCTGTGCAGAAGAAGCTGGAGTTTAACATCCCTTCCTGTCACACTCTCTACACCAGTCAGAACAGGATTTTATGCAGTGGAAATAGGTTCGTTACCCTGGGGCATCTCTTTCAAAATAAATCTACAGATTCTACCTGCAAACAGTATATTCTGTGCATAGAGAGAGACAGAAAAATCAATCCATCAATCGATCAATGTACCTATCTCAGTCATCATTCCCCATCCTATGCCCTCTGCTAAAATGAATATTCATTTGCAGTCAGGTCAATAAAGGGCAGTCTCTGCTGCAAGTCTACATCAGACTCACACCTCTGGATCTACCACTATAATCTTGCAGTTATTACGTGTGTATCTGGCCAGGTGTGATTTTTTTTCCCCACATACTCTGTCCAAAAGTATTGCTGCTACAGTCACCTACGAAGGAGGCTCCTGCAGCAGAAAGGAAAGGATTCAGCTGCTGAAGGACTCATGCACAAAGAAATTTTCCCAGAAAGCCTATTTCCCAGCCCACATGTTGCATTATTTGAAAACCTCAAATTCATATAATCTTCAGAGAGGGATAAAAGCATGCTCTTTCCTAAATGGTAAGTGACTTCAGGGCCAATCAGAAATCTATCTTTCTACAGCTCAAGTTGCTTATTTTCCTAAACTCCTGAACCATGAGACTTTGCATCCAACATCTATTTCATTTGCTGGCCTGCTCAAAGGTCCTTATTGTCTGTTAGAGAGACCTGCAGCTTGTTGAAATTATACTGCATCATAGTTGCTTGTAAATTCCTTGTGCCTTCCCTTGGCATTCAGTCAAAGAAGCAAATGTGTGTACAACAACCTTTTCCTTCTTAACAAGAAATCTTGTAAACAAGAGACAAACAAATTAAGTCTTTGCAAGTACTACATAAATAAAGCTAAATTTTTGTTCCTTCTGTAGGAAATGTTGTAAGATGTTTACTCAGAAAAACAATTGAAAGCATTGAGCCTTCAAGTCTTTCACTAGGCTAACGTTATGGAAGAAAGCTGCAGCAGTGGAAACTATTTCAAAGTGCTTCTGCAATGTGCATCAGCCTTGTTTAAATGTAAACCACCCTTCGGATGAGCACAGTAAATCCAGCAATCAACATCTCTGCCCATTCTGCTTTGGGTTTGCCTATAGGAAGGTTACCAGATAACAGTAGCTTCTGTTCTGTGGACAAAACTTTAAGTGGGATGAAACCACAAAACCTTTAGACAACCATCAGTTGCTATTTGCCTTCACACTTAATTATTCCACATCATGGTGGGTGATGCTATTTAGGCCTCGTTGTTCTCCACCCATTACACTTTATTTCCCGGGAAATTTGAGACTTAGAGCCAGCCTGGGCAAACCTTCCTCTATAGAGGTAGCTGTAAACACTAGTGGGCTGGGAGGTGTTTCCTCCTCATCTTCTGTCACAACAGTTTCAGCTCTGTTATTCTCAGGCTGTTTCCTGGGATGAGGAAGGAGTCATGCCAGCCATGAACGGGGGAATGGGAGCAGGGCCAGCCCTGCAGAGGAGGTCTGTACAGGTAGCACCATCACAGTTACAGAGAGGGAGACCAAAGGAGGATATATTTATGAAGACTGAGGTTCAACAAGTAATTTTAACAGTTTGAAAGAGGACATCTCTAGAAGAAACAATTGACCAGGTGCTATTAGAGAACTCACCACCTCACATCCCTCCATTAAGATACCGGCATCTCTGTGAAGTTAATAGAGCAGTGTTGACTTACACCTGCTGAAAGACTGGTATTTCTGTTTTGTTTCTGGAGAAGCTCAGTTTCAGAGAGATCAAAAACAGGCTTAGACAAAGCCTGCATGTCCTTTTGCAGAGCAGTGTTGGTATTTTTGATAATTTGCGTTGATACAATGATAAGCTGACTGAAGTTTCACATCTAGTGCTATCCGTATTCTGCATGAGGATAAAAAAGTTCATCACTTTTGCCTCAAAAATATAAAAACAGACATAAATACATAGCAAAGAAGGGATCCACCCTGAAGTCTGGTTCTCTAATATGTGCTAAAAATATTTGGGTAAGTCTTGATGTAGTCCTGTGGAGTTAAGTCGCTTATACTATTGACTTTGATGTAATAAATTTAGTATTATCTACTGTCATATTTTATGACAGTTGCATACCCCGATTGACATAAATCTCTATAAAACCTCATATCTGAACTCAGATCAAAAGAGATTACGCACCAGCTCAGACAGATGCTTTTTATTCAGTTCTTTCAGAAATGCCTGGAATTTCTACTGCAAGCCTTCTTGGGACTTTCTGCAGGCTACAGATTTCCAGAGATTGCTGCGGACTTTATAAGAGCTGGAAGAAACTCCATTTTCCATAGCTCAGGCCACTATTTTTTCCTGGGGAACCCTGCATTCCATAGGTTTCACTGTCTAAATTTGTTATATGTGAAATCCAAGCTTCTGAACGTGTTTCCCATCAGAGATTTTTTTTTTTGGGGGGGGGGGGCTTTGCTACCACAAATACTTTAAAGCAGGCATCATGGTAGGAAAAACACTGGAAGAAGAGAAGTGTTAGCATACATGATAAAAGGGTGAGGTAACAGTATCATAATTTCCCAAAAGCTGAGACATTCAGAGAACTCTATACACACTAGTCATTCATTTAGAAAGGAGGGTTCATAGGAGGTAAGTGCCAAATTTTTTGCCAGAACCTGAAATTCTTGAGCCCTACTGACCACCAGCTACCTTTGGCTTCAAGGCTCCACAAGGTATGACATTCCTCCTTACACCAGAAAAATCCTCTGTGTCAGGAGAGCAGACATGGTGTTTCTGACCATACTGACAATTTTGACATTTCCTGGTACTACCAACAGTCACTGAAGGATTTTCCTGAGACCACAAGCAGCAATTGCCCCGTGTCATAAGCCTGGCAGATGGAGTTATTCAGGTCAAAAAAGAATCTTGCCCTTCCATCTCCTACATACCAGTAGGATTGTGTTTAAGCACTGGGATTCTGAAGTGACTTTTTGTTTGGGTTGTGCTCCTAAATCTCTGCAGTCATTTGTAAAAGCATACTGCCCATGTAGCAGTGGTTACTGGAAGTGTTGGTAAGATTTAGCAGCAAGAAACTGCTAAATGTAAAATGGCAGTGCAAGTCAGTGCCTTGTTTCATGCACAATGCATGCCACTAAGCTGGTGCTCCCTTTGAGGACGGGGGACTTGCTTGCCTTGCTGCAGCAACTCTGTGTGCAGAGCTAGGTAGGAGCATTTCTGCACTGTCCAAGAGCAAGAGAAGGGCCTCCTCCTCCACCCCTTGGTCATCTTGGGTGCCTCAGATGGACAAAGGTAAATACACAATACTGGAAATATCATCTTGCCAGACCATGCCCACAAATACCCTTATTTCGCTGACCATGTCAGCAAAGGTGGGAGGTAAAGCCCAGCTGTAGCAAGGTTTACCTCAACTTGCCATGCACTACGTGACAGCTCTCTCAGCTAATCCTAACACCTGATATCCTTCCCCAACCCTGGGCTCCCTCAGTTTGTAACTGGAGGAGTGAGCACCCCAGGTTCTCCTGTGCCTGGCCCTGACAGCATGGAGGGAAAAGCTGTGCTAAGGGAGTATATAGTGACCCAGGGCTTGGACTTGGTCATGATCCAGCTCATCTTTGCATGCAGGCTTGGGCACTGAAATGAGCAGAAGAGCAATTCTGCCTAAAACACACTTTGCAGGCAGCAGCAACATGGAGAGCAGGCCAGAAGCATGATGTCATCCTTTTAATCATCCATTAATCTTCTACTTTCCATACTTCTAGCCAACTCTATGACACAGTGATCAAACTTTTCTAGAGAAAGAATAGGAGTCCACTTTTTATTTCTTATGAGATAACCTGTGGGTCTGCCACAGGGGATATCAAACATCGTTTATCCGAATCTATAAATCTTGTGTGACTTAACATGGGGATTAGGATGTACCTTCAGTGCAGCTCCATTAAATACACTGTAAGAGAAATAACTTTTCCCTGAAGGGAGAGCATTTGAAAGTTTTGAGAAATCAGTGCCATGGAATGTCCCCTTTCCTTCATATAAATAGAGTCACTAAAGACTTCAGCCTTTAGCTCTGCTGAAATCATGAGGCAAGCAAGTATCCATTATATCCAGATAAGCATGATGGGGATGGATGTGCCATCTTGAGTTTTAGGCATGGTTTCACGTGACTGCAGCACTGCAGAACAGATAAGAATAAAATTATTCAGGAGTAACAGAATAGGAAAAAGATATGTCTACAAGTAGGTATCTTTTTATCTAAGTATTTAAATCCTATAGGGCATAGCAAAAATCCAGGTCTGGCTGAGGTCAAAGAGCAATTGACCATTACATCGAAAAATATCAGTCAAGATCATATTCTTCTCCCTTGCAATATATTACCTCAGTTTGATTAGAGAGGTAAAAGAAACATATAACATAATGTGAGTGCAAAAATGTTGATGAGCTGAGAGGCCTCAAACCCTCCAAAGTCAATGTGACCATCCCCTAACAGCAGTCCTAGCAAAAAGCATCTGCCCTGCCCAAGGCACAGTCCCAGGGATAGGCAGGCGTCTATCTGAAGCACAGCCTGGACCTACAGTCTCCATCATTCCCTAAATACCTTTGTGCAGAAAGAACAAGGGACATTTTCGTACTTGAAATTGCTATTAGAGAGCCATGCCCAACTCCATCTCTACTGTCTGGAGCCCTTTGCAAAGTGTAGAGCAAGTGTTTCTGGAGGGTCAGAAGGAAACCAGCCAAAAAGACCACTTAATCTCCTGCCCAATGTCCTTCTCACAGAAGGACAGTGGCATGTTTGCCTCCCCCAGAGGAGTACACAGTGGAAACAGAGCCCGTGGTACAGTTGGAAGTACAGCTGTGTTTCCATCAGGAAGGACTGGCCAGCTCTTGTGCCTTCTGTAGGCTACAGCATTTTTGACATGAAAAAATGCAGAGGAATCAAGTACCCCGAATTCCTGCACTGGAGAAAAATAGTGGCAAAAGGGCTTTGAAAGGACACCAGTGGGATGCGAGAGACAACTTTGTAGTCATTAACTACAGCTGATTTCTGTGCATGGTAGAGCTCATAAAAGTATTAAATTAAGTGAACCACTAAATTTTTCTCCAGCTTGTAGGATCACATTTACACTCAGGAGCTGCATACCCTCAATGCACGCTGTTATGCTCTTCCACTACCAACAGTGTGGGCTTCATATAATTGCCACTTCTCTAATTTGGCAGGTATCTATCAATATAACAGACTCGGGGGGCTCCTTGTAACAATGAGCTCAAGAGTTACTGCATAAAACATTAAACTCTGTAAGTATCTCCCAGGGTCCTGAGATCACTACATATTAAAATATGGCCAGATTGCTCAGCCAAGAATAAAATCCCAAAAAATGAAGGAAGCATGGCTTTATATTGTGTGATGTTGAATGTGCACCTATATGTAGATAAAATCAGACAGTGCAACTGGCATTTAACTTAAGAAGGCAGGAGTTACTACTAAGTCACAGTTTTGTCCCTGGTAGGACTCAAGCTATGACACACATAAAGATGGTTTGAAGAAAACATTTTTTCATATTAATATGAGAAGAAACCCTGTCTTAAACACCCTTTAGAGACACAGTCATTTCTTATCCTGCAACAAGAGTGTCTGGAAGAAAAATCACATAACACAATGTGGGACTTGTAACTGGAAAAACCCCACTGTGGGGACTCACTGTCAGTGTCCCCAACCCCAGTTTCATTCCTGTGGTACCTTGTACTTGTGACTTTTTCCCACTTAGTAAGAGTTTGCTAAAAGCTATTGGGAAATCAAGGAGGCAGTTGTGGGTGTGGGGCTGATGTGAGATTGATGTATGTCAAGTGTGGGGCAGGGGGAACGAGTGTTCTGCAGTCCTGTCCAGACTGAAGCCTGATTCCTGTTGCTGGTGCTGCAGGACTGGGCTCACCCCACCACTTCCACACCTTCACTCTCCAATTAAAGCTGAAATTCAGTTTTATTGTCCTTATTCACAATACATGCAACCTCAGCCATGGAGAAAGGTGCCGTACAAAGTACCCGAGCCTGAAGTTTCACCCGTATCTTTAAGAAGTTGTTGAACAACTGCTTGTACTTATGAAACTCTTACTTCTACTAAGGGACTGCCAAAGTTATGGTTTGCATGGTTACCAACAACAAAAATGGCAGTTGTATTGAAAAAAATGTGACTTTGCAGAGGTACTGGCTGCCAGAACTTACTCCTGTAAGCATTTTGTGATTCATTTGATAGCCTCATCCTTGCCTATCACCCTTTTCAGGCCCAGTGCATAACGTGCTTTCCATCTCCCACAAAATCGGCAGAGCGACAGGAGTGCAGGTGAGACAAACGTTGGAAAGAATGGGTGTATTGTTTGGCTTTTTCTGGGTTACTCACATCCATCTTGAGCTGGACTCTCATATACGTGAGCAGTCTTGCTTTTGAGCCAAGAGATCTGTACACTGGTTAACACCAACATGAATATGTGAAGGATATTAGCAAAATTACATACCCTCCCTCGCTTCAGCTCTGCTTAGTGATCTTCCCTCCAGGACAGAAACCTTTGAATACTGCTATGTTAAAAATCAGCATGAAAATTCATAGAGTTTGTCCAGACTTTGTAGGAAAGGCATTTAGGGTCATTTTCTGAGGAGCTGTACAGGACATTTTTCAGTACAATGAAGGAAAGATCATCCTCCAGTTCCTTGTATAATCTCATGGCAGTTCCACCTCCTGAACACTAAAATTAGGCTTCTTTTTAAAAAATAGCGTAACAGGCTTCAATGGAGAATGTGTATCACCCTTTCTTCCCCTGCAGCAAGGATGGAACAGGACCTACCTGTGCTCCTTGACAAGGCAAACTCCTTCTCCCTGCTACAGGGAAAACACTGAGGACCAATCCACCAGCATCCCATGCCTGATGTCTCCTGCCAGCACATGGTCCTCAATGTGTCCCTGTTCATCTGCTTCTCAGAGACCCCTGGGCCCTTCTGCTGACAGGTGGAATTTGGTCTACTTGGCTCACAGCTTGCACTGGATAATTGAACGCACGGATTTAGTCACCTGCATCCCAGAGTATCTAGTTCTAAGAAAGGTCTGGAATCAGCTGTGATCATGCCTACCAGCATGCAGAAAGTATTTTTAAAGGAGGTTATTTGTGGGGGAAAAGCTACAACACTGTGCCACCATGGATGGGCAATGAATCTGTTCAGAGCTCAGTAAGCATAATACAAAGGCACTGTCTTGTGTGGATGTGGAGCAGGAGAAGCCTGTGTCCTAAAGCCACCACTAGGTTATGCCACAGTAAACTCAGGGCCAGGGATGTGCCCTGGGATGTACGTGAGAATGTTTTGGATGCAAGAGCTGAACTGGGTGAGTCAGTGCAGAAGCAAGTGGTGATTCTGCTCAGCCCTCTACCTGTGTTTAGTTACAGCACCCTCTTCCCCTGTACCTTACCCCTGATCTCACCTAATGTCAGTAGATATTCGAGGCCATGTTCTTAGTATCCACATGGTATTCAAGATCTGGATCGCAGAATCTGTAACTACTTAGGCTGATATTGTTGATAACTCTTAAACAGTGCATCTGGCTAATTCTCACAGCCTGGGAGGACTGGGTTTCTGTTGTTTCTTATTTCGGATGTTTACATGAACATCAAACTTATTGACTTGTGACCTTTTTCAGAAGTACAGATTATTATTATTTATTTACATCAAGGAAGTGCCTAGAAATTCTAGGCATGGACCAATGCTTAATTTGGTAAGGTGTTATCCAAACACACAACAAAGTGATTCTCCACACCCCTTTCAATTTCATGATCAAAGCAAAAGAGAAGAAAGAACAGGCACATATGGAGCATAAGGAAAAACATCTCTGTATGACAAAAGTTTACTGTAAGAGTTGCTGCTTTTGAGTGATTAAAGACTGTGAATGTAATTTTGAATGAAACATCAGAGTTAAACATAGGAATGGTTGTGCTGGGTCAGAACAGACTGCTGAGCTTCTTCTTAGTCCCCTCCTCACCACTAAGCTTGATCTCCTTGCTTTTCCATCTCCAGAGCGGATGGACGTCTCTGTGGCAATGGCAGTTCATGCAAGAGCTACAGCAAACTCCCATCTATCTTTTCTGGCTAGTGCTCCACATTCAGAAAAAATGCACCCTGACTCAGACACCAGCCGTAGGGGAAGCTCCGATCCATACACAGTTCCCAACCATGGCACTTGGGAATTGCCCCTGACCTGAACAACTGCAACAGAGGCAGAATTTGGCTAAGTGTATTTTATATAAGCTGCATATCACACTCAGAAGGTTGTAGCATACAACACTCTCAGAGAAATGTATTTACATAGCTGCTCTGAAAACTTAACCAGCCTTCCTTCCTTCCTTCCTTCCTTCCAGCCAAGTTGTGCTCAGTCTTGCACCCATCTTTTGGCTTATTCACCTTAATCAGACAATTTAAATACAGTAGAGGAGATGCAATTGCTGTAACACTACTTCACTTCCAGCAAGATATTAACGCATAAGCAATGCAGGTGTGCATTGCTGTCTGTGTGTCTGTGTGTGCACAACAGCTACTCTTTCAGAGGAAGAATTCAATGTTTGTTCTTAGTTTTTCATTACTATTACTTCCCCTCCCAATGGGTTTCAAAAGTTAATAGAATTTCTTCAAAATGATGCCATTATTCCCTCTTCTTGATTACCAGGAAAATCTGATACTTTCAGTAATGATTTATTTGAAAAATTTTCCACTCACCTACAGCTATGAGTAATACTTAAACATACTGTAAGATCATCAGTCTGAGACATCTGAGGCCAAATTCTTCTTTCTGTGATATTTTTATATGCAGCTGAAGCTGAAGGGTTTTAACAAAGACATTTATACAAAGTGAGCGCTGTTTGAAGAGAGTGTAAAAGCACTTCCAGGTGCAAAATGTTTCTCACCTGAGCACTCTCGCAGCAGATGCAGGTGGATGGCTCCGGGGACAGAGCTGCTTACAAATATGGCTCTCTCACATTCTGCAAGCTGGGAAAATGTAGGGGTCCAATGCCCTCCTCTTGGTGTTTTGCTTGTAGCTGGTAATTTCCTTTCTGTTCTTGTAAGTGCCTGAAGCAGCACATTTAATCTGGAGTCAAAAGGAAGATTTCCTGCCAAACTAAGTGGAATTAGTTTGGTTCTGATTCATTGGGCGAGAAACAAAGCCTCTTCCTTTTTACACTGATTCAAATCCAAAGCCAATCATTTTTTCCCTTTCATCTGGCTGCTTAAACAAAAAGTCTTGACAGAGCCTTATGGAGACCAAAAAGCACAGCCATGCACCTCACTACCAACAGTTCAAGTGCATGAGGAGAGGCAGCAGACAAACACGGCCCTCTTGACTTCTGTCTTTGCAGAGGTGACAAGATTGGATGTAGTCTGCTCTGGTCCCCATATCTATGGCAAGTGCCCTTGTTCCAAATGCTGATTTCCTCATGCAAGATGGCCTTCTCATATTTAATTCAATGCTAAACCCTAGCATGGTGTCTGCCACTTTATGGGCACGTGGGATGAGACAAAGAGTTGCAAGACAATCTGTTTTCAAGTGCAGTTGAGATTTAAACAAAACTGGCTTATTGACTAAATAAGGAGGATTTTACTAGTAATTTTTGAGTTTCTTACATCTCAGTAGCTGCCCTGCATCTTTTCTGTACCTTAGAGCTTAGCATTGAACCCCATTGCTAGAGTTGTTTCACTCTTACAGGTGAAAGACAGCAATCTCACACTAAAGGATGTTTTGCCTGGTGTAGTGGTGAGGGGAATACATCTCAAACAAACACATGGCACCATTTCTTGCTGGTCTGCTGGCATACATATCCCAGTCCTCTCATGAACTCCTGTGCCTTTCTGCCTGGGACAAGTTTTTATTAAACAAGCTAAATAAACAAGTTGTAGAAAAATAAGAAAAACCAACAAGACAAACCCTCTGATTATACAATTTGGACTGCAGTCACTGGTGTAGCACCCAAAAGAAATTAAAATAAAAAAGACAGGCCAAGATGGAGTTAAGCCACTAAACCTGGAATTGACATTACCTCTTCTGGACTGTTTTCAAGTAAATCTAGCCTAGGTGGAAGTATTTCTCTGTTGGCTAGATCACAGGTTGCTGCACTGGGAGTTTCAGGGACACCAAGATGAATGACCTGTCTATGCTGTACTGGCCTTCAAGGACTGATTTGAGGCTGATGTGTTTTGGCTATTGGCCTCTGTAGGTTCCCCACAACAGCATTGAGCCTCAGAAAAAAAAAAAAAAAAAAAAAAGAGGGGCTCATAAAAAAGCAGTGCAGAATGTGGCTGTGAGGCCCCCCAAGAGCATCTTGTCCTGCTGGCCTGGGCTTGCTGTCTGGTAGAGTTCAAGTGCTGCTCTAGGCATTGGTTTAGATCTACCAACTTTTGCATTAAGGTTACTACAAAGACTCAGGGCAAATGTGTCATCTTTGCAATTACCAGAATTACTGAGGAGAAGTTTCCACCTCTTAATTTGTGGGTCTCCAGACAGAGGAGAATCCTGTCTTTTCCTTCAGTAGAATCCTGTCTTTCCTTCAGGGATTTGAAAAGAAGCTGGGGCTAGTGGGCTATGGCCAGTTCGGTGTACATACTCATTTCTTGCTTCTTGGCTTGTTCCAGACTGCTTCCTCTGGAAAACAGCTTTTCTAATGGCCAGCATCACTCCACGTTGCTTGATTGATGTCTGCAGATGCTGTCATTTCATGGTTCTGACCCTAGTCTTGTCTCCTTTGCAGGCCCTCTTACACAACCCTTTGCCACCATCCACTGGGGATGTTAGCGTTGGGTACTACCATGAGGAAATGGCATTCCCTGAACTATCTAGCTTTATTCAAGTGATGGTGCTCAGAGCTGTTTAACACTGGAAGTCATTTTTAGCAGAGCCTGTTGCAATAGGACAAGGGGTCATGGTTTTAAACCAAAGAAAGACAAATTTAGACTATAAATATGGAAGACTTTTCTTACAATGGGGATGGACAACTACTGGAACAAGTTGCCCAGAGAAGTAGCAGATGCCCCATCCATGGAAACATTGAAGGTCAGGTTGCAGGAGGCTCTGAGCATCCTCATCTAGTTGAAGATGTTCCTGCTTATTGCAGGGGTATTGGACTAGATGACTTTTAAAGCTCCCTTTCAACCCAAACTAATCTATGATGCTATGATTGCTCTGTGGTTCAAATTCTATTGTCTCCTCTAGCTTTGACTTCCAGCAACCTAGAAGATTGCCTTCTATTTCTGGTGGGAATTTCAGATTTCTATGTGGCAATTCAATCAGTATATTATTGGGACAAATTTTGTTACAAGATAAAATCTTATGTTAAATTCTGTACCACAACAAGGGTTTGCTAGTATGTTGGTTTTGGCTGGGATAGAGTTAATTTTCTCCATAGTATCCTGGTATGAGGCTATGTTTTTGATTTGTGCTGAAAACAGTGTTGATAATGCAGAGATGGTTTTGTTACTTCTGAGCAGTGCTGACACACAGTCAAAGTATTTTCTGCTTCTTACACCACCCCAAGAGCTAGTAGGCTGAGGGTGCACAAGAAGTTGGGAGGGAACACGAATGGGATAGCTGACCCCAACTGACCAAAGCGATATTGCATATCATGTGACATCATGCTCAGCATATAAAGCTAGGGGAAGAAGAAAGGAGGGGATGTTCGGTGTGATGGCGTTTGTTTTCCGAAGTAACTGTTATGCCTGATGGAGCCTTGGTCTCCTGGATGGGAAGCAGTGAATTAGTTCCTTGGTTTGCTTTGGGAGTGAGCGAGGGACTGCGTGGTGCTTAGTTGCTGGCTGGGGTTAAACCTAACAGCTAGTGGTGCCTTAAGATATCTGAACACACTGCATTGCACAGGCTGCTGTGAGCATCGCTTCTCAATTTCTTTGGATTATGTCAAGACAGACTGATTAGTTTCACCTGCAGCACTAGGCATGTCTATACACGTCACACCTCCTGATAATGTCCCAAAACATCCACCTTTTATTTTGCCTCTCTAGCTTCCATCTCTCTGCCCAAGGGTAAAACAGATGCTCCCTCTCTTGTGCTGCACATCTGGAAGCACTGCTGCGACCACCCCGGCCGGTGATACAAGCTCTGCCAGGCTGCTTGGGAGCAACACAGCCCTGTGGCCTGTGCTTAAGTGCAGGCAGCTCATAAAGGACAGTAGCAAATTCCAGCAGTAACCAGTCTCCTCTCTTGCTAGAAGAAATCCCCCTAAAATCTTGACTCGGTGTTGGAATGCTTGAGGGTTTGTAATTGCTACAGAAGAGCAAGGCAACCAGTGGCTTGGATACTTGTGGCTAGAGGGGTAGGTCTGAAGCAATCTCCACTGATTATAGAGGTCTCTGCAATTAGGAGGTTATTGCTGTCCCAGGAGCCCAGAAGAAGAGCTGGTTTCCTGCAGGGGCCACCAAGGAATTTTCCTTGCCATCACTTGCTGTACAGCACTGCACTGCCTGGGGCAACATCCTGGCAGACAGGCACCTACCCCCAACCTTCAGCCTTGTGATCCAATGGCCAGCAGGAAAATACAACAAATAACCAGTGCCAGGTTTCAGCCCTCAAGGGGAACATCATGAACTTGTGACAACCATGGAAGTGAACTTCATCTTAGACCAGCAACCATGGCTGTGCCATTACAGAGCCTGGACTGTTCCAGCAGTAACTACCCCAGCACTCTGCTGTGGCTGTCCACATAGCTCAGCATCGCTTGGCTTGAGGTACACCAGTGCTCAGGTCCTCTTTGCACAGTCACTCTGAAAAGCAATTACAGCAACCTCCTCTCCTTCCCTTCCCATGGCCCTGCAACAAAGCAGCAACTGGGGAAAGTGCAGCTGAAGCAGGAAACAAAGTTTGTACCACAGCTGCAGAGGAAAGTGACAGGCTCAGGGAATAAAGCTGGATACCTGAAGCCAAATGTCTTGTTCATGGTTCTCTACCTTATCCTAGTCCTTACCAAGATGTGGTTTCGGGGTGGGAGATAACAGTGAACAAGATGGGATAAGTTGTCTTTAGAACTTCCTAGTTAGGTACAGAGCTGTAAGAATGGGCAGATACACTTGATTATACAGAAATAATATATGCATATATAAAAAAATCTATATGTACATAACAATATATGTTTGTTTATGTAGAAAAGATCTCTATACATGGGAAACCCATCAGTGAGCAGACCTTAATGCTTATTAAAGCATTTGCTGCCTCCCATGGGATACTGTTTAAGGACGAGCATGCTAAGACCTTGACTTAGATCACATTATCTATAAAGAAGTTGAACATTATTTTTTCCAGTCTGTAGGTTGAGGTAACTGGATGGGTTTTCCTCCTTCAGTGGAAGAATAGTGAAATATTCGCAGGCACCACATGAAGTATAAATACGCCAATTCCATTAACTTCCTTAATCATTATCACAGCATCAGACTGAAAATACAATTGTCCAGAGGTGAGTTTTTCCCTAATGGGATAAGCAGAAACATCTGTAAGAATTGTTGTGCCTCTGCCTCCTCCAGCAGAAGAGCTGCTCAAGAGCTCAGAGAGGACAGGACTCTGACATGTCTCTGCAACAGCCCAGTGACAAATGCAAAGTGTTCTCTGCTGGGGCTGAGAGCCTGTACCCAGTCAAAACCTGCCAGCTGTTACAGTTTACTTTCAGTGAGCACAAATCTGCCAGAGGTAAAAATGGAGAAATGTCCTGGGAGTTGTTGTTTAGAGTTCAGATCTTCCCTCCCAGTTCCTTTGGGTCACACCAACAGACCTTTTGCCTCTTCTAGCAAGCCACCATCAGGCTACATTGATAGGAGATGACATTCAGCTCTCTGAATTAAAATGACAGGCAAAGACTTCTAACCATGCTCCTAAATGTCCTCATTTCAGTGCAATGACCACAATTTTTCTTATTAAGTTATCTGTCCACTGCAACTAATCAGTAAAATTTCTCTCATTTCATGTTTTTTCTATGATCCAGGGAAGAGTTTGTTGTTGGTAACAAAGAAACACAACAAACCCACATTTTGCCTTAGGTAATTCCAGATTTTACAATCCAATGCACCAGTGAAATTTTTAACCTTCTTGACAGCTATGGTCCAGATATTCAACTGCTACTCTATTAAAAGGTAGGAACAAAATTCTCTTTGGAAAACATCACCAATATATTATCTGCAGATACCAGATTTGGAACATGTAAGCACTGTGGGACTGCTGCAGTATAAATCTCTAAACAACTAAGGAGAAAAAATAAGTTGAAATAAGTTGCCAAGAACCAATGGACACACTGTCAGATTTTACCAGAAAAGGCCTGGCGAAAGGGCTTAGTAGGCATTTGCAGTAAATGCAGAAGGATGCAGAGAACATAATTCAGGAGTAGCAGACATACAATAAAGGTGCGTTGAATACAATTAAATTGCGAGGCTGGCAGTGGTTGACAAGTCAACATCTTCAAAAGCCACACAGGCTCCAAGAGAAGGCAAGTGGAACAGACTGGTAATAGGATTTCAAAGTACCTGTATCAGGATTTCTTGGTATTCATGCTGATGTTTGTGAATTCGTATTTCAGCCACTGAGGACAGGTGTAAAATATCAATCAGCAGAAGACGTAAGTAAAAAAATATGTCTAATTCCAGCGCTTTGGCAGTAAGTTACAAACAAGTTTGTTGTGCAAATGACATGAAACATTTGAACATGGATGTATGTATTTAATTTAAAGTTCATTTTTTACCCTCAAATAGGGATTAGAGTGTGAGAACTTTTAAACCTCTGTAATAAAATCTTTTCCTAGAAACACATTCGTAAGTCCAGTGCCTGACTGAAATTTTAGCCAGGCTTCAGCCAACCCAATAAAAAGAGTTATTGGCCAAATGTTAATGATGAATAGTATGCTGTGGACAGCGAACATGTCAGGCAAAGCAGGCCCTGTTCACTCTATCACAAAGAGGAGGCCCTAGAAGTCCAGTTGCTTGTTGAAGCATTCACACCCCCACACTGCTGTGTCTCTGGAGAGGACATCATCTGGTCAGAAGTGCCACGTTTTCAGCACTAAGAAACCTCTTAGGCTTTTTTAAGACTCTTATGTTATGAAGCAACACGAGTAATTCTTTTTGGCAAGCATCCTCTCCAAAATGTGCAGATAATTCCTATACAGTAAAAATGAATGGTAAAATTGCACTGCACCAAGAGGAAAACTTATAAAACAGACCTTCCTGAGAGGAGCCAAGCTAAACATGTCTAGCACTGTTCAGGAACCTGCCCTGCTCCTGTTGCCCAAACCACAGGGCTGTGCCTGGCTTGGCAAAACTTTAAATGCTTACGCTGACAACCTGGGGATCCCAAGGGCTGCACCCCTCCAGATGCACTTGGTAGCCAGCACCGCTGCTTTCTCCACGATGGGGATAGGGGCTGCCCTCATCACACAGCTATGCCTGTAGAACACCACATTGAGACATCTACAGGCTCTTACTTTTTGTTTCTAAAACCTCTAGGGTACTTTGCCTGGCCATTTTCTTCCCTTGCATATTGTCCTTCCAGGTTTCATATCCCTTCAGATAAAAAAATATTGTGAAGCTTATCCTCCTTCCTACTGCTCCAGTGAGTCTACACCTTCCCTCTTCACTTCTTTCACGGACCTTGTGTCTACTCTCCTGGAGACTGGGTTTGCTCAAACACCTACCACGTCTTAGATGCTCCACTGAAACACTTCATTACGTGTGGCCTCTGGCAAGCTTATGTCATTCCTGTTCGTCTACTGGGTGGCAGGTGTCAAACCTGCCAAGGTGTATCTGCTTTCATGAACCAGGTGAAACTTCAAGTTTCTCACCACTTTTCCAGTTTCTCTCACAGCTGGACATGAGTTTATCCTAAGAGTTCAAAGCAGGACTTTTTGTGGAGTTTAACATATAAGGTGAAGAGTGTGAGGCTGGAAGTCCCATTGCCAGATGTTTCCATCATTGTAAAGAGGATGGAGGACACACGGCTTGTTGCACAGCTGCAGCTCTGCTGAGTCCTGACTCACCTGCTGCTGCACTTTGTCTTTGCAGTGATTGCTGAGTTAATCTGAACCACCTGGCCGCTGCCATCTCCTAACAACCACACATTTTCTGCATATTTTCTTGTTATTGACAGTGCTTTGTTGCAGTGTCTTTGAGAAAACATCTGCCCTGAGGATTCGCCCTTTTAAAACCTCTTTAAAATATGTCACCATCTGCTCACTCTTAAAATCTCTTCTTTGGTCTCATCACTAGTGACTGGGCCCTCAGTGAGATTCTTGCCTTGAGGTTGCTTTCTTCTTCTGCATGACACACCTCCCTATTTCTGCAGTGACTCTGCCACTGGTAACACAATTATTCTGTCTTAGCTCTCCATTTCCTCATATCTGCCCATGGTTCAGATATTCCATAAACCAAAACGTTGCTTCCGTTTATTCTACATGTACAAGAAAATAACAGCACTATAAGCTCCTTATGTTATCATGGCCTTCATTGTTAAAAACCTCACCAGACAGACCCCAGTTAACTTTATAGTCTTCATATTTAGTTGAATGCTATTATGCTTTTCTCCCTTATACTAGTTTACCAATGTTTTTCACACCTCTCTGCAAATAGTCTCTTATTTGCTCCTCTCTCCCTTCTTGCTTTTTTAATCACATTATTGTGATTATACTGCAGCATTTTGGACTCAAAAAACTGGAGAGGCTATTTCCTGTCAAATGTTAGTGACATCAAAAGCAGGTCCAAAGAGAGTCAGAAGTGACTGCTACTGCCCTGCTTGCCCTGCACAGCCCTGTCTGTGGAGACGCTTTCTAACTTCCAAAGAGGTTCTTGGAAAAATTATTTCATTCTCAAGACAGGAACTGGGCAACAGAAGTTTGATTATTTTCAGATACACCTGAATGAACAGCTGAATCAAAATAGTAGTAAGTGGAGGCAAACTGTGGGACTTTATACAGCAGTTATGATTAAAGCCAGTGTGTCTATGAGGTAATATATGCTTCAAAAATTACTCTGGAATGGATTTTACTTTTCTTTGCTTTCCTCCAGGCCAAGCAGCTTTTTTCTTATTGCCAAACATGGCTTTGAACATCCTGAGAATCTCTGGTGTGGATTTGGGTCCCAATAGGATCCTGGTAGGACCCTACTCTCTAGGCTGCTCTTCTCCTCCACATGCAGTTAGCATTAATCTGGTCCAAAAAGCTTATTCTCAAATGTCTATCTAAATGCCTTCATCCTATTTAGTGATGGACTGCTACACACATGTATCACCCGGTCATGCAGCTCTCATCTGTACTAGATTTTTGTGCTGCCTGTGCTCTGGTGGGAAAGCAGCACAAGCTGGATTTTATGTGAATCACTGAGCAGTTGTAACTCTTGCATTGGGAACTTTGGCTAATTCAACAGGCACAAGACCACATATATGCACTGGGTGACAATCCATCTTGTACTACTGTTTGTTCTGGCGGGTCACATCAGTTCACAGCAGGAATGCTGATTTAATTGCAGCCTGATCCCTACCAGGAGTAGGTAGGTCTATTCCCTTCTCTGCTGGGAGATTCTTGAAGGACACCAAGCTATGAGAACTATCTTGCTAGCTTGACCTTATCGTCTCTGCTTCTGGGATCATCAGCTCATAGCTGGACAACGCAGGATTTATCTATGAATGTACTTTTATCATCAAAGGTAATCACAGGACATATTAAACTTGTCTCTAGCATTTCACAGTTTCAGTGTGTCTTGCAGATGATGATCTAGCATGCCTGAACTTCTGCCACATCCCCCCTGCCCATTGCATATGCCACCAGAGGCACACAGGTCATACCCAGGCCTCCCTTCCCTCCTGCCTGTCTCCCTCCAGACCCCTTACAAAATGCATGGCCTGAGACATCCTTTGGACATCACAGTGGCCATTTCTTGTTATGTCCCTGGGTATTTCGTACCAGCAGCAATTTGCTATACTGAAAAGAAAAAAAAATATGAAAATTGATTGTGAGCCCAAAAGCTGCTTCCAAATGTACAAATACCTTATTATTATATTATGGCCAGTTAATGATAAAACTAGTTAATTTTAATACCTGCTTAAAATGAAGACAACTTATCTCCAGAGCTCTGCTTTGAGTTGAGATTTTTCTCATGGCTCACATAGAAAACCACCAGGCCTGTCACAACTGGGAGGCAAACTAAATATTTTGGCTCCAGACTACCAATATAAAGAAGCACAGACCCTTTTTCCAAAGGTTTGAGAGGCACAGAAATATGTCTTACTAACACCTGAAGCAGGGAACCAGTGATAAGCCTTCTTTTGATCTCTCAAAACGCACACTTTAGAAAGTGCTAAATGATGTGTTTTGCATGCAAACACAGGAAGATCAGAAAAACTGGCTTTGATTTCCTCAAGCAAGTTTATATACTAAGGGTGACTTGCTTAGTGTGCTTGAAAATGTAAAGCACAGAAAGAACAAAACACTGCTCTATGAACATATCCCAGGCGAACAGCAGGGAGGAGAAGGAACTGCCTGAACAGAAGGATCTCATTGGCACCAGCACAAAAGAGCACAAAGCGGACTGTAACAACATTAGGTTGCAAATCAGGAGAAATCCCTGGCCAAGAGTGCTGTGAGGCTGTGGAAGAGCCCCCAGACTCCACCAGGACAAGAAGCCAACCCCATGCAGGGTGGATGCCCTTTGGCTCCCACAAAGGGCTTCATGCCCCACTGCCCCACAGCCCTAGGAGCTGGACTTGCTCTGCCAGAGCATCTCTGCCAGGCCTGTGCCCACCTCCAGCCCACTGCCCAGCTATCCTTCCTCCACAGACCAGCCTGCTCCTCCAGCATCATGGTGATGGCTGTGGTCCACCCATTCCATGCACAGGCGTCCCATCCCTGCAGAGAAACGTTCAAGAAGGGCCCCAGAGTCCGTCTTACAGCAGAAGCACCGAAGAGACCCCCATGTTGCTCTGGACGGGGCTCTGCTCCAGCAGCTGTGGGGACACAGACCCTTTGGCATCACTCAGCAGAACCTGGGGCTCATTTGTGGCAGAAGGGGTGTCGTTCTGCACCCAGGAACCCTACCCCAGCAAGCCTTAACTGGCCCTGGTTAAGGGAAGCATCGCTGTACATTAGAGATTAATTTCAGCATCTTCGAGACCCAGAAAACATTACTTCTGTCAGTGGATGTTATTTTGTGTTTGTTTAAATGCAGCATCTTAGAGCATTACCTGTGGGACTGTGAGGATCTGAAACTGGAATCTTTAAGATGAGATTTCCTTCTTTTCTATTTGTGTTTACTTTATTAAAATACTTGTGCATCTTCCTGGAAATTCACCAGGCATAATTCCGGAGAGACTAATATTCATTACTTTTCTGGATCCAATTAAATGTAACATCCACTGCCCTCATTGCTAGCATATGTTAAACAGAGCTAAATATATAATTCTATGGTAAATTGCACACACTTCGGCTTCTTTTGTTTGTTTTCTGTGGGCACTGATATCTGTTTTCTGCTCTGAATTTGTCATCAATAAACCAGAACTCATCCAGAGAGAGCAATTAACTGCTTGTACAAAATAATCTATCAGAAAATTTTACCAAAGAATGTCAGCAGGTGGGTCCCATGGACATTACAGAGAGTTAGAACCATTTCTAAAATGGGGAAAATGTTGCAATTCCCGCCACTGTTCACTGCTCAACTTGGCTTCTAAAAATGCTGGCAAACAGAAATTCAACAGTGCCAACTTCTGCAATTGTATCATGAGTTGCCGATATGGAACTTTTTAATAAAGTCCCCACTCCTGAAAGCATCTGGATTAGATGAAAATCTCAACTTTCATTTCTTATAGAAACACCATCTCTCTGACCCACGTGGTTAGAAATGCCTGACAAAACATGAGAGTCATCTTGTTTAGTTTTACTGTCTTGTGATTTAGACACCTGATACAAGCAGGTCATCTGCTCTGTTGTGAAGTCCACAAAAGAGGCTGGTACCTCCACAGATTAATCTGCCCACCTCTACTCACTGCTAACTCAAGCTGAGCCTGTAAAATAAGTTGTGGAGGTGGAAAGGATAGTGTTGCTCCTCTTCCCCTGCAGTTACACTGGCCCTTCTTTGACCTCCCCAGTGACTTGATTCAGCCCACAGTAACTTGATTTCAGGTGAAATTCAGCAGCGCAAACTGGAAGTTTTGGCCAACAAAGATCAGCCCAATGAGTGTAACATGGAGTGGTCTCAGGTAGTGACTCCTGAGGCATCTGAGCTGTAGCCCTGCGATGATGGCCATTTACCCCAACATTGTAATGAGAGTGACCAGTCCAGGTGACTGTGTGGCCCCATCAGCACCAGCAGCCCAGCATTACCTCTCCAAACGCTGACCCCTGGTCAGGTCTTGGCCTGAACCCTCAAGTAGTGCTGGGTGCTGCCTAAGCCACAAAAAGCCACAAAAAGCATTGACTGCGCAGGCAGAGAGCTGTGAGCAAAGAAAGAATATGGAGCTACAAAGACAGCAGAGTCAAACTGGTCTCACTGGTGCCAGATGATACAAAAAATGGCAACAGTCTCAGACTGTGATTTAGGAGGTTTCACTTAGCACGAGGAAAAATCTTTTCCTCAGGAGGCACTTCCTTCCCCTTCCCTTCCCTTCCCTTCCCTTCCCTTCCCTTCCCTTCCCTTCCCTTCCCTTCTATCCAGAAGGCCAGGAGGAGTGCTTTCTCCTAACAAAACAGGGAGGTAGCTGCATACAAGGCATTCTCAAAGGCCTAAGGGCTCTTTCCAATTTATAGATGGGTCCAATATCCAACATGTTCTCCATTTGCATCCCTGATGATGGCACTTACTCTCCCTGAGCAGGGAAACCCTTCTGTTCATGATCTGAAAGTGGATCTTCCACCAAAGCTGTAAATAACTTTAGATTGGGGTCACACAGATCCAACACACCACCCAAATGGTAGCTATGTGTTTTGTACCAGGAGGTGTTTGTCCATTGTGACCCCAGTAAGAATGGCACCATCATTTAAAACACTATTTATTAGAGCTAACGCTCTAAGAAGAGAATAATATAAGTAGCCTTATGTCCCTTTTGATGCTGGGAGACTTGGGCAGTTTATCATTGAACAATACTCTAATTCAAATGTACCCAGTGCGGCTTATGCAGATCCCATTTACAACAGAGTAATTTGAGCTATTATAGGATTTTCTTACAAGGAAATAGCTCTACAATAGTCTTCTGGTCAGGATCACACCACCCTGTCAAGCAGAGTGCCATATGGTAGTAAGAGAGAAGAAAAACAAGAACCAGCAGTCTAGCTAAAATAAGTGTTTAGCATGGTAAAGACTCAAAAACAATAAGCCAAATGGCAATAAGAGCTGNTGGGTGCTGCCTAAGCCACAAAAAGCCACAAAAAGCATTGACTGCGCAGGCAGAGAGCTGTGAGCAAAGAAAGAATATGGAGCTACAAAGACAGCAGAGTCAAACTGGTCTCACTGGTGCCAGATGATACAAAAAATGGCAACAGTCTCAGACTGTGATTTAGGAGGTTTCACTTAGCACGAGGAAAAATCTTTTCCTCAGGAGGCACTTCCTTCCCCTTCCCTTCCCTTCCCTTCNTCATGATCTGAAAGTGGATCTTCCACCAAAGCTGTAAATAACTTTAGATTGGGGTCACACAGATCCAACACACCACCCAAATGGTAGCTATGTGTTTTGTACCAGGAGGTGTTTGTCCATTGTGACCCCAGTAAGAATGGCACCATCATTTAAAACACTATTTATTAGAGCTAACGCTCTAAGAAGAGAATAATATAAGTAGCCTTATGTCCCTTTTGATGCTGGGAGACTTGGGCAGTTTATCATTGAACAATACTCTAATTCAAATGTACCCAGTGCGGCTTATGCAGATCCCATTTACAACAGAGTAATTTGAGCTATTATAGGATTTTCTTACAAGGAAATAGCTCTACAATAGTCTTCTGGTCAGGATCACACCACCCTGTCAAGCAGAGTGCCATATGGTAGTAAGAGAGAAGAAAAACAAGAACCAGCAGTCTAGCTAAAATAAGTGTTTAGCATGGTAAAGACTCAAAAACAATAAGCCAAATGGCAATAAGAGCTGCACAGATAGGATTAGAACTGTTTCTATCACTGCCAACAAATTTTATACCCTCAGAAGGCTTGTTAAAGATGGAGGAAGTTTGATGTTGGCTGGAAATATTGTGTTAATAGTTGGAAATGCAGGTTCTGTAAAAGAAATGTATTGTGCATTACACAAATTTAATAAAAATTTATTTGAAATAAAAATACAGTAGTGTATCATGGGTAGAGTATAAGTGAAGTTGAAAGGAGTGATGGTTATGAAAACCTAGCACTTGCTCCCACTTTCTAAGATTCAAAATAAAGAAAAAACAGCAGACAAGCTGGAAAACAAATATGTTTTGCTGTGTAGCAAGTAGCTAGACACGGAAGTTCCCCAAATATGTTACTGGATTAAATGCCATGGGAGGAAGAAGAACAGAGACATTTCACAGTTTGAACCCCAAAATTCTATCTACATGGGAAATTATTTCCCAGCTATCCAAAAATCTATCCCATGCTGGTGGATAATGTGGGGAACATTGGACTTCTGCTTTGTGTAAACACTAGATGCTCAGAATACTGTGTTAAAAGAAAAAATATGAAACAAGAAAAAGGTCACCAGAATGCATGCGGCAGGCAGCTATCTGGACATCAGAACAGGAAAGCAAACCAACCCCTCTTTGGGCTACAAAAGCAGCCATGCTGTTTTTAGGGTAGAGCATTTACAAAACCATGAAGCATCTGCTGCAGAAGGGCTGCAAGGCTAGGAGTAAGAGAAAGATACTTTTTTTTTACTCAAAAATTGGTAGGGAAAAAAAATCCATTCTTGCACTAAATCAAGCAGCTTTCCTCAGGAACAAGAACTTTTTCTTTAGGCGCCCACTGAGCCATGGTGTGATGGAAGGGCCAAGTGTGGTGGAGAAAGGCTGCTTCACCAAAATGAGTGCCCAAGGCCTCACCCGGCACAGGAGCCAGCCTCTGCCTCCCACCCTGCTGCCCATCACTGTCTGGAGGGGATCTTCACCTCACGCAACACCCTGCTCTGGGTAGTGGGATCCAGCAGCACCCTGATGGGGGCAGGAAGCCTTGGGAAAGGTTGAAGGGGCAAAGGCACGAAGGAGCAAGGCAGTGGTGCAGCTGAGGCAGTGTAATGGCACACCATCCTTCTTAGCCATTGTGATAAAGTCCCATCACCCTGGCTTCATCATGGCTTCACTTTGGGCTCGAGCTTTTCTACAGGTCCTCACATCTAGGCTGTCTGCATGTTGCAACTGCAGCATGCATCTGAACAACTACCTGCAAAAGCAGTTTCTCACTGTCTCACATTTTAATTATTGCATCATCTTTTCCTCCAACCTGGACAAAAGTTGTTCTGATACATTATTTCACACAACGGTCCTTCTCGCAGCCCATCATTGTGTGGTCTTAACCTCTCCTTGGCATCTCCACAGCAGCAGTCCCCCATCTTGGCTACTTTGGCTGTAGAAAGGCAGAGGCAGGAACATGCTCCTAAGGGTACATGCAGACTTACATTAAGGCGTACCTGCATTGTAGCCAGCAGCACATGGCCTCTGTTCATCTAAATTCACTTTCAGCTGCCATGTGTCCAGCACACACTCTCTTGGTGAATCAACACAGTTTAGGCCACAACAGGTAGGAACATACACAAGGGAAGGATCACCAAGCACCAGTGCATACTTTAGCCTTAATAACCTTGGCTATTTTTCACAAACCTGAAATTGAGGTTGCAAATACTGAGTTTCAACACCCCAACCTTAGCAGGAGTAGCAGAGTCTTGGTGGGACATCTCGACTTTGAAGAACAACTGTGCCACTGAGCAGGTTTCTCCCAGCACCCAGCTATCAGATCTTAACTTAAAGTGGTTGGCACAACGTTAGCCCCTGCTACTCTGTACAGCCAGGCTTTTCCTTGTGGGGAAAGGTTATGAATCCAAACGATGACAGGACTTTTACACTCCCAGGTTTGACTACTGCTCATAGCTATATTCTTTATAATATGGCTTTATAACATGTCTTAACTGAACGAAGCAGAGAATGGCACAGGGCAGACTCACCCTGGGGTAGTGGAGGTCAAGGTGGTGCCCAGGTGGACGGCACCTGGGTGGAAAATGAGCTTAACCTTTTCTTCCTGCAGGCAGAGCGTTCACATTTGCTCAGGAAATATTGCCAGGGACATCTAAGACCCCTTCTGTAGTTCTGACGTTCAACCAGGACCTGAGGCTAAGAAACAGCAGCGTTACCCTTCCTCACCTGCAAAGGAGAGAGCTGTCCTGGCCTTAGCAGGGACATTCCCTCCTTCTCAGAGGGACAGGGCATGGAAACCCTCACGATGCCCATGTGGGGCTTTTGGAGGGGAGAGAGGAGGAGGACAAGCCACTGCCAGACAATGAGAAAAGAGAAGAATGCTTTAAAGGGTATCATCTTCATAATGTTTTTTACATTACTTTTTGCTGGCTGGATGGCAGCACAGAGCATCTGTTTTCAGCTACAGAACTGCTCATGGAAAATACTCTGGTGGCTGCTGAGGCTCCCTTCCCCCTCCCCAAGGCCTCCCCCCAAACCACATCAGCGCTGGATTGCAGGCTCCATCGCTTGCGGCGTTTTGCCTGTAATCACTGGCAACAGATTTATACGCGGAGTCCAATTATGTCCTTAAATTTATGATTATAACAGTGATTTATTCTGCAAACAAAAGAGCGAATGGGTCACAAGACTTGTTTTCCTGTGCTTCAGTTTGTTTCCCTGATGTTTTTTAATTCTTTCACTTTTGGGGAGTTGGGGTTTGGGTCTTTGTTGGGCTTTTTCTGCTTCCTCGTAGCCTGACTGTACAAAGCAAGAGGGAGGCAGCAGGCCAATAGGAAGCAGCGACTCGTTGTGTCTTGTGCATTTAATTGTTCATAATTTATGAGCTGTCGGCAGATGGTGGCTGCAGCACATTGAAGTTTCTTTAGGAAATAACACAAGGTTTTTTTCCAAAAATTTTGCATCCTGAATAGAAAGTGTGAGGATAGCCCAGCACGGGGCACCAGCGATGGTGAACCTTGGGCTTTGTGGTTATTCGGGGGAATTTGCTGCATGAAGAGCTCCAGTGAAATCAGAAAAGCTGGTGACAACAGATGCTTGCTCAGAGGTGTGCACTCCCTCTCACCCTGTGCAACACCATCTCCATATCCACTTATCATCCCCGATCTGGAGAGAAACCTCAAAGGAAAAAGAACAAAGTGAAAAGAAACAGGATCTTGGAAGAGAAGAGCTGCTGCTATGAATAAAGGATGCCAGATGGGAAAATCACCGCACAGAAATGCAGTGTGAATCACTATCAACAGGAATTATGGCTCTTTTGGTATACCTGGACCTCTGAAGGCAGACATAGCTGCAGACACTGTGTGTCAGAAGCCTGGCATATATTATTACTATTACTAAATATTTCATTTCAGGTCATTTGGAAAATCTGGTTGTAAAAAATCTCTGCAAGAAGACTGAGTAGATCTCTGGATCTCACTGCTGACAATGGTGAAAAGGCAGATAAAACCTTTAATTCTGTTCATGACCTGAGGAATCAGCTGTCAATATTTTTCCACTCCAAGTATGCTTGGTACAGGATGCTGTGGGTATAAAAGTCAGCTTGGGTTCAAAGGACAACTTTACAGCTTTGTGAGTCAGAAATACATCAAGGGCTATTACATATAAAGGTGCTCCTTTCCGCCTCAGACACATGTTGCTGGAGGATGAGGAAGCATGCCTTCGTGTTTTCCTCAGTCTTACACTATTCCCTGGATTCCAGTGTGAGGAATGGTAGGGTACAATTTGCTGGGCTGGGTGAACCTCTGGCCTGATCTATTTGGTTGTTCTTATGTTCCTGTAGATGCATTTTATAGCAAGATGGGTCAATTATTGGTAGATCACTATCATACCTCCTCTAAGATTTTCTTTCCATGAAAGAGCATCTCAGGTCTTACCTAAACAGTAGTTTGCACTGATGTAGCTGTTAAGTGTTTCAATTAATCTGATTGAGCTGATGAGAGCTTATACACAGGCACCCAGTACTGTAATACTGTATTTTGGTTTTGATTAAACATATTTTTTTTTTCAACAGACTAAAATAAATTATAAGTCACTTAACCCCCCCAGTAGCCTACACTGTCCTATCTACTCACACCAGCTGAAACACAAAATGTTAATTAATCCCTGGTATTTCCATGCAGAATAGGCCTTTATTGCAGGTTACCGGGGACACTTTGCTCAGCACCAGGAAACTGCTGCTGCTGTAAGCAGGAATTACTTTCTGAGAGACTGTATAGAGGTGATGTAATGGCAGGGTCTAGTACATCACTCTGCGTGCCACCAGGGTGACAGCAAGCCCTTCTCTGGTCGTTGTGGGTGAAATACTGCAATGTCGACACTCAGCACTCCTGCCTCAGATTTGAGCCTTACAGGAGGTGGAGAGCTATCTTTTCCCTTGGAGTAATAGGATGCTGTCGAGGCATCCAGGCCCAGCATGGGATGAGCACTTTGTTCCACTGCACTAAAGGGAGCAAACTTAAACTGGGATTTTGGACTGGTTTGGAATACAAGTATAAATAGGAATTCTACTGAACACATACTTCGCACCTTGCAGTGACAGAATGTGCTCAAAGTTGTTCTTTCCATTTGTCTGTCCCTGCTTCCAACAAAATGATTCAACCTTGCACACCATTCAGAGCTTGAACCTTGCAGGGATTACTTTACACCCTCAGGCTCGCAGAGATGAGAAAGCCTTTTGGCCACAAGGCCATACTCAGTGTTTAAAACAAAATCATATGGAAAATATATTGCAAAGAACCATATTAGGAATCTTGAACTTTCAAAAAGACGGTATTTAGAGCAGCTGGCTTCTATTAAAGGAGAGTGCAGAAGTTGGTAAAGACTCATTGTATCCCAAACAAAGCTCCAAACTGAAGACATCCCCTTTAATCGTCTCAGTTTTATGGTAAGCAACCTCCTAACACTACAAGCAATATGTACCCCAAGGTCAAGGTAACCAGCTTTCCCAGGTCAATCTGTTCATGGCACCCTTGTGCTCAAGAAAGGAGAGCATTAAAAGTCTCCTGGGGTGATCCCAAGGAGCAGGACTGTGTCAGTCCACATCATTAAAAAAGAAAAAGCAGAGCAGCAGCACATTTTTGTTGGCACCGCTTTGTGTAACTCACTCCTTGGCATTCACTGCTCTGAGGAAAGAGGACAGTTGTTGTGGGCAGGCTGCAGGGGAGCAGTAACATCAGCACCTCTCAAACACATTAATGAGGGACGGTGTTTTCACCCACCAGCAGCATACCTCCAGCCATGCCCTTGTCACCTGCAGGTGGGACGGCTGCCTTGCCCTCCCCTGGGCCCACAGCCCCAGTGCAGCAAGGGCAGAGGCCGGGCGGGGGGCGGGGGGTGAGCCACATCCCTGTCCCGGGCACGGGGACAGGGGAGCAGGGCACAGGGGTCCCCTCCCCATGGACTGGTTTTCCGGGAGCAGCGCGATCTCTGTCCGGCAGCTCCTGCCAGCACCACTGTTTTCTCTCCGGACTGCTCTTGGCTTCCTCCTGTGCAGCTGCACTCTCCACATCAGAAGGGACTTTTCAGAGAAAAAGTGAAATTAGTAAAAATTAAGATAATTGAACACATTTTGTTTTACCAGAGAGACTGCTTGTGGTTAGCAAATAGACATGAAATATTATAAAATATTTTCTAACAGTACCCTATAGAGATGACTTGTCTGTAAAACACGAAATAAAACTGGCAGGAAACCACCACATTGACTTCATAAAACATAACATTAACTGACACCAAAAAACAACCTAGTTAAGAAGTAGAAAACTTTACAACCTCAGTTATTTGAAAAATACAGAGGTAGCTCAGCTATTAAAGCAAAAGGGATCATTAGAGTAATTTGCACTATTTGGTTCACTGCTATCAACTGGGATGCCGTGAATGCATTGGCTTGGAATTTCTTTGTCTCTGTTATTCTCCTGACTGCTCCAGCTCAAGAAACATTAAAAGACTAGCTGTCATTTTAAAACCATACAATGTTTTGCAACACTCATTTAGAAACATTTCTATCTGAGCCAACCAAGTCTTCAGAGTTTATGGAGCATATATCATCCTAGTGCATAAGGGTATGTGCGTTCTTGACATACTCAGTCGCTCAAACCAGGTAACTGGCAGTACTACCTGGGTCTAACCAAGGCCCTGAAAGGAGGTATTGCTGAGCCTTTCTGTCTTTTAAATGGAGTTTTTCAAGAACCCCTGTGCACAGGAAAGGTGAAAACAATAGTAGGATGCTAACCTAGAAGACAGTTATTTGTTCTCACCCATATTTTTGTGTACTGATGATGATACAGTCCTGGTGTAGGAACTCTGTTAATGAGCCAGGACTCCAGCACAGCTGGCACTACACAGGTGTGAGACAAATACAAAGCCTGGGAATGGTCTCCTTGGCATGAAGCATTCACCACCTGCTTCAGATGCATGAAAAAAAGAAAGGAAAAACAGCTGAAGAATTTCTTTTTCACTACTGGGGCCTTCTGGATAATAGCTCTTAAGAGTCAGCCATAAAGCACCTCTCAACACAAATGGCAAAACTTAACCCCTCGCGCTATGTGGCCCAGAAAAACATCACAGTCCCTGCTGTTTTCTGTCATGAGCAGCTTTCTGGAAAATCACAGGGTGTCCACGTGGCTGGTGAGGTGGGAAATCACAGAGCGAGGTAAACATCACTGCTGGTGCTGCAAGCAAGCCCTTGTGATGCTGCAGCCGTTATGATTTTACTCACAAATAACTCATTCACACCTCCTGAATCTTTGGGTTGGGAATCCAGAGTACCAGATCATCTTGATATGACTGTCAGCAAAAGGCTCAGTACAACCTTACCTGAGGTAGTGCATGATCCATAAGCCTTCCTGACAAGGCTTGTCCCATAACTGGATGGGTCCTGGCCCTATTCCTCTCTATTCTCCTCTCTGTCTGAACTGTCTCTGTTTTATCGTATCTCCTCTAATAGCATAGTTAGTCATTTGGTCATTTTTAGACATACAACTCCCCAGGGAAAGTCAGCAATTTCCCCATCTCTTTCTAAAGACAAGCACAGCACATGTCAGGGTGTCAGGGATGCTTCCAGCTGCCTCTTCACCAGGCAGACACCGTGTTTGAAAAATACCTCCTGTGCAACAACAAATACAGCTGCCAGAATTATTTCTTTTCCCAATACCTAGGCAGCCACAGAAAGAAAGAATGGTGGGGGGATTAGCTGGTGGTGTGTGGTTTAAGAATCTCTAGTAGCATGGGTTATAGCCAGTAACTAAGTCTCCTGAGTGGTGAAATAACATAAAGGAATTAATTAGGAGAACAAAGTAATCATATGGAGTAAATGTGTAAGAGCAAGTGATTCGGCCATCGCCTTTAAATTCTAAAGTGCCTGTGCCATTGTTCTAAAAAGAGAAGACTCTGAATGCCGACATGCTAAGGTTTAATATGCTTTTTCCTTTAGGCTAAACTAAAGAAAAATTGGCTGCACTTTCCTGGAGTTAACAACAAACAGGTCACATTTATCATCCTGCCACTTATGTTCAAGAACTAGCAATTTAACTGTTCCTAAATGGGTTGGTTTGGCCTTCCTGAAACTGCAGATGGGTTGTGGTTTACATGCAATCTTATCTGCTAGAAGTCACTAATATTAGAATAACATGGCATTGCAATCGTGGCATTCCGGAAAGCTGGTGAGATCCCAGCCCCAAGTTCTCCCGCTTTAAAAGCCTCTGGTAATTTCAGCAGTGTTTGTGTTATTACTATGATTTATGTATATAGGTCCCAGATAAGTTACCCACCAAGGAAAAAATAATTGACAAATTCTCCACCAGCCTTCTGAGCTGTTTTTTCCCCTCTGGGGATCAAAATTTCTTTAGAAAAAAGATGATTATTTTCTCCCCACAGCTATAAATTCCTCAGCCAACTCCTCTGTTACCAGCAGTCTGCTGGGCATATTCCAGAATTATTTCTGAAGTTTTCTCAGACTTCCATATAAGTCCAAAAATTCCTTGGTCATGATCCGTGCCAGCGTGACAGCCGACCCTTATGGCTTGGTATTAATTTTTGAAACACCCGGTTCTGCTGATGCTGAGCAGCCATTTCCACTGATCGGTAAACTAAGGACATCAAATCCACATATGGCTTTGGGCAAGCGCTGCCACAGTCATCACACCCGTCTCTCCAGCAGCTGCAGGGCTTTGCAGCAAACCAACCTGTCCCAGAAACCACGGGGATGGGAAGCATCCAGCCATCCCCACATGGACTAGCATTTAATCACCTCCAGAGAAAGCAGTGTTGTGGGGGCAGTTACAAAAAAGACAGCGGGGAAAAAGCCCACTCTCTGTGCAAAAATACAAGAATGGCACCAAACAAAATAACACTCTTCCACTGGAGGCAAATAAAATTGCTCCCAGGCTCTAAGTCAAGCATGTCTTGAAGCACTTTGTGCAAATAGATGCAGCATCCCCAGCGTGGTGGGGTTCATGGTGAGGGCTTCCTACCAGGACCTGGTGTCCCAGGTGCGATGTGGCTCCCACGCCTGCCATGGGCAGGAGGTGCAAGGCCAGCATCTGCTCACAGCCTGTGCATCCCTGTTCCTTACTAAAAGAACAAATTAGCCAACAATAACAGCTTTTGTTTTGTTGCCATCTCAGTAGACGCTCTAATAGCACTAATAGGAAAAAGAAACCTCACCAGAGAAGGGAAAGGTCAGAAGGCTAATAAAATAAACGCAGCTATTGTGCATTCATTCACTTGGCAATTCAAAAGGGAGTGTGATTTTCTTTTTTTTTTTCCTTTTCCCAGTAGTGAGAGTCCACTGATGGATCTGATGAATCCAAAATGCAGTTTCTGCTCTCATACAAGGTTTGTTACTGACAGTCACATCATCGCAGAGTCAGGAATTTTACACAGGCTACAGATTTAGGTTTACGTTTGCTAGATTCCCCCCTGCCTCCCCATTTAATTTCTTCGGGTCTGAGTTTTTCTTCCTTTCAGCTCTGGTTGTCAAAGAGAAGCAGTGTCATCCATGACAAACATTGGCCAAAAAGGTAACTTGACACCAAGAGTCCTGTATTGTTCTTGAAGGCCACAGCTGGCCAGCTGCTGCACTTTATAGTGTTGCCCAGGTAGGTAATTCATGGTTGTTTTATCTTTAAGCTTGTGAATGTTTCTCTGCTTATAATCAAATGCCTGCTGAAGTGTTCAGTGTGACTGGGGCTCTGAGTCAACAAAACTCAGTTTGATAAATGGTTTGCTTCTGAGCCCACTCCTCTCCACCTCTGTATCAACACTGTGGCACTGCTGGACTCAGAGACCACCCATTCCTGCATGTCTAAGAGTACACATGCACACATATATCCCACATATCTCAGAGTCTCCAGGTACACATAGGGTTGGAATTTGATCCTCCTAGCAGTAGCAAAATCACTGCAGTGCTGGAGAAGATGTCCCCACAGACAAGGGATTTAAATGAAGTCACTACCCCTCTCTGGAAAGGATGCTGGTGTGCTCCCCAGCCTTCCAGCAAAAGTCAGAGAACTGAAGCAGCAACCGCAGCCTGGAGCTATGAACATATGGGCACCAGGGGAGGACTTAACCTGTACCCCAGTGCCTACCTGCACCCAACTGGGACATATGACTAAGGCAAAACATCCTCCTATGCCGCCAGACCTCACCTCTCCTCATAGTCAGAGAAGAGAAACAGCTGTGACTCCGAAGGCCCTCTGCAGCCATAGAACTTTTTCCTAGGCAATATGATTTTTGTTTTAAAGGCTCCCAATTTGTCCTTTTCACTTCAACCTTTACTGAAGTTATACCATCATCACAAAAAAACCTACTTTTGTGCTCTATCTAGTATGTAAGTTTTGTAGGTAATACTATATCCTGCCTCAACTTCTCTTAACTTTACTTCATTTCTCTAAAAAACAGCCTGAGATTCTCCACAGAGTTAATGTGATGCTGTGGTAAGTAAACAAGGGATTAAGCATCACTAGCAGGTGCTTTTACTCTCTGCACATGGTACCGGTGATGGCAGGACAAGGAGAGCTCTACATACCAGCCTTGATGGCCACACATACAAAGGGATGTTGGAAAATGGGAACAGGTTCATGGATCAACTACAAGAAAAACCTCACCCTTTGGTTGGTGTCCGTGGACATGCGATCAGTGACAGATCATATAGGATATGCCTTTTGGCAGCCCAGTTAAATAAAGCAAAGCATGGGAATACAAAACTGGCTTGTGAACATCTTAATTAAGTTTTTACTCTACAGAAAACCCCATTGCTCACCACATATAATCTATCTTCAACCTGAGTCTCCACCATACATTAATACTACAGAACCTTAGTTTTCCAGTGAGACTTTCCTATCCAAACCCTTTATTCTACTGGAAAAAATAAATTATATTACATCAGTGTGATTCAGATGGGTGTTAGTTATTGCTGTTTCTAAAACAGAAATCACTTTTTCTTTTTAAGGTTCTCTTTTATCATATGGGATTAGATGAACTTTGGAATATCTAGCTGTTTCACTACAGTGCAGAGGCTCAGACAAGGCACAGGCATTCTACTAACCTAATGGATCACACAAATTAATAAGAGGGAGGCTAGGATTTGATCAAAGCCCTCAGCTTCAGGAGGGAGAACTCAATTTCTCATCAGGGAGAAAGACAGGAAGAGTAAAGCAAATGATGTGGGAATTAAAAAAGAAAGGACAATATATTAAACTTACTGGCCTTAAAATACAAAGAGACACTGTGATCATCCATTTCATATAAATTCCTGCATAAGCCAGGCCATGACATGATGGATTACCTCCCAACAATACATGGCTATCTCCTCTACAACTATAATTACAGGTATCTTCAGAATAAGAGTGTTTACTTGCATGCCAGTAGAGCAGTATTTTACAAGTGTCACCCATTCACCTTTTGGGAAAACATTCATAAGGGATCTTTCCAGATGTTGGATGTGAATTCTTGTACAAAAATACCTCAGATGTAGCCAATAGATTCACTAGGGGACCTCAAAAGCATACAGGATGTCCCAGACCTCTTTATTAGCAAACACATACTGCTATTCAAACTTCTTCTAAGTCAACATCCCTCAGAGGGAGAACTGTCTCAGACTTTTCTACGAGCTCTCATTACCACAGTGATATTTATGGCTGTGCCTTAGGGGGAGCAAGCAGACAGCCCAGTCCGTCCCACGCACAGCCAGCGGTCCCTGAGCCCTACTTATAGTCTTCTTTTCATACAAATTTCATCTCAGGCCAGGGGTTCAGGCAATGACCTTCTCAACACCACCACAGCCGCAGCAGTAATTGCCTGGGCAGAATTTTATGCCAAGTTACATTTCTTAACCTCAATCTGTTAAATAGTCCTGAAAGAAGAGCACACAGCCCGTTTGCTCCTAGATGTTCTAATCCAGTGTTATCAATCAGATCACACTGGATGGGAGGGCTCTTTCAGTTCCCAATGAGAAAACTAAACACTTCTTGAGCCATTCAAGCTCTCTCCAAACACATACAAATCTGGTGCGTTTTCAGAAAGCAGCAAGAGCAGCAGTGTTTTTCTGGTCTCTGCTGCTTGTGTCTCCTCTGAAGTGTATCGATACCATGTCTCTTAACAAAATTTCCTGGAGGACTTTTGAAGAATGGAAGTTTTATGTGCTGGGGACATAGGACAAGACCAGCAGTCAAGACTTCATGGACTTCTGTAGCTTTAGAGAAGTGTTGAGACTTGCCTGATACAGAGATCACTGAAATGCAGCCGACTTTTTACTCCATGACACTCCTGGCTATTAATACCACATGTGAACAGTTTAACATAAATAGGAGATAAAAGTATTTGTTCATAATTTAGACCTCTATATACTGACATCCCAAATTCACCTGTTTTCTGAAGTAATTTTTTATCAAAAGTTTCACTAGCTTCAGGAAATTTTCACCTGAAACTGGGCCAGTTTCAGTTTTAAATTGCAATGCCTTGCTTGGATTAGTCTCAATCCAAATTAAGTCTATTAATCATTCGTTGTAAATGGGATCCACAGAAAGCTTGAAACTCAAAACCAAGTTCAGAGAATAAAGGTAAAATGCCAAAATTGAAGAAAAAAAAAAATCTCCTGGCTTTCAGCAAACCAAAACATTTTGCACAGGTAAGATAACATACAAATCAATCACACTAAATGCAGAATAGATATTTTAGGGCAATTTTCTCATTATGTTGTACATAAGGCCATTTTTCCAACAATACCACAGGATTATTTGCCAGCTGTACCAAGCACCACTTCCATTCTGTACCCGTTGTGATACTTGAGAGGACAAACCTCATCCTACTCGGAAGAACACAGAAAACCTTTACCACCAATTTTGTTTGCATTTTTGGCCACCTTGAAAATGGATGAAGCACAGCATTGTGAAATGCTTTGGTGTCCTACTAAACTAGAGCATCCCTTTGGGTGATGGAAAAGTTGAATCTCATTTCTGTTTGATGCCACTAAAAACACAATCTCAGTTGTATATGACAAAGAGAATAGTCCACAAAAGTTATAGTGGTGGATCTGCTTTGGTTCCTACCACAGCAATGCAAGCCTGGACTCCAACAACAATGAAATAAAAGCAGGTCACTTCAGTGTGACAGCTCTTGATTTTTTCCATGTAGTGGATTGCCTACCACGAACAATAGTAGGGAGTTCCATGGGAAAAAGATGAAAAGGACTTTTTGTTCAAAAACTGATTAATTTTTGATTTGTATGGCATCATCTGTACAGTTTTAGAGAGCATAAGGAGCCAGGTGTTACCATTGTTACCCTTTTCTCTTTTGCCGAGTGGCTAAGGAAGTGATATAAAATGGATTATTTTGTTCCTATGAAAATAAAACTCTACCTCCCGCTGGAAGTGCTCTTCCTTGCCTACGTAGTTGATCCAGCTGCCTGCTCCACCCGAGTCACAGTGATCTGGGATGTGCAATTGGTGGAAAGGTGGATGTTTGAATTTGGCCTGTCTATACATCAGACAATAAAGTCCACAGGCAGCTACAGGCTCTTCTGGGAGCATTTTCTTTGGAGAGAAGGAGCAACTACCTCTAGGAGAGCAGAGGGTCCATCCCTACATTAATGCTTAGTTTAATGTTATTTCAAGTTGAAAGTGAAGGTTATTGTGGCAATTGGATATTGCTTGGTCTAAGTGGGGTCTGTCTTTTATATTCATGTGTTTTTCTTAAAGATTAGCGTTAGCAAGGCTGAGGTATGCTGGATAATCCCTGACTGTAAACTGAGAACTTGACAGATGAGGTCACTGGAGATGACGGGCTGTTTGGGGTGGATGGTGGTGATACCAAAGTCTGTGAGCAGCTTTTAATCTTCACCAAAAAATTACTGGCAACAGAAAACCAACAGGCTTTCTGCAAATACAAGTTTCTCAATTTTGTTGTTTTTCAGTAGTATCCTCTTTCTCTGACTCCTTATTTTTTTCAGTACATTTCCTTGTTTTATTTACTACATTTCCACGAGTCTCTCGCCATTGTCAAGAACAGCATACACATGAGTACAAAAGAAACAGAAGTGTTCTCTGTTTCTTCCACTACAGTCGTTTTTCTGGCCAAGCTGAAAGATAAAAGCTGACCATTTTTCAAAGAGAAGCTGAGGGTGCATTGCTTTAAAAAAGAATGTGATCAACCCAGTTTTCAGTCTATAGTCTCTTTTTGGTTCTCCCTGAGGGAAGTTAACAGAAAATACTGAGCTTGTGACTTCCCACTAATTTTCTCCTTTTGATCTGCAGTCTTGCAGGTAGTTCTTTCGTCTTTTTCCCTTATTTTTCATGTTGCTGATTATAGCTTGGTGCTATACTTAATTTTGCACTCAAGTTAATATAATCCAAATGTCACTGCCAGCTGCCACCAAGACAGTCATTCTGATTTGAGATGAACAAATTCATTGTAAATTTCTTTGAAAAATACCCACTCTGCAGCCTAAATATCTGTAGAAGATGAAGTCTAAATTTGATCGTGACAAAAATCAGTAAATCAGAGTTCTTGTTTAGCTGCCGTTACATGTCCTGTGACTCAGTCAACAAATGTATTTCATTCCTGTTCCCCTTTCAAACCAATAGAAAATAGTTTCATGGAGCTGGAAAATGCTTTGGGCAAGACTAGGGGAAGCAAAAAATTTATTTACTGAATACGGGGTGTTGACTGATTCAAAATGTCTTGCCAATTCATCCGAAGTCACCAAACACTTAGAGCCAGAAAGAGGATGTGGGGCTTAATTAGTGGAATGAGCTTGTGATGAGGGCAGATGGCTCCCTTCAAGCAGTCGGGATACTGCCCGCAGCAGTTTTTGGAAATCCGGCCTCCCTTCTAGGCAAGCATCTTGGACACTGGGCTGAAGGGGGTCACCTCTGCCTGGCCGCCCCAGCTAACGAGCACTTCAGTAATCTTGGCTGCAGGAACTTAGAATTTGTCACTTCCAAAATGCTCCTGACATGGCAGGCAGGGCACTCTGGTGAGTCAACTGAAGGGTCACTTGAACAGAGGAAGAATTAAATTTGAACTTCAAGTCCCCTTCAGAAAAGGAATAATTCACTGCTGCTCTCTTGCACTTTGGAGGAGTGCCCTAACTGCCCACCTGGAGAGCAGAGGTGAAGCTGCAGCCCCCATCGCCTCCCTCCTTGCATGAATGGTGCTGCCATCCCACCCTTTTGCATTCATCCAGAAATAAATCAAGGGGGGGGAAGGCAGAAGGTCTCACTTCCTTGGCAGGGGGGAAGGAGGAAAACAAAACATATTTTTCCTAAATTTCAGTTCAGAGGCTAACAGGAAGCCTTTGGTTTTTAGGACATTCATAGTAAAGGACTAGCATTTCACCTCTACGATACATCTGGGTAATTGCAAGAGCAGTTCCAGCCCAAGGATAGCTTTTTATTAAGACCAAGGCTTCAGTGATGAACAATATGAAAACAATACACATATCTTGCCACTTGGATTAAGCTGGCAGCACTGACATGTAAACAAGGTCTAATGGTGAACACCTCCTGTCCTTCCAACACGTCCTCAGCTCGTGCTCTGCCACAAGGGGTGAGCTCCTCTCCAGCGCTCGCTCAGTCGTAGCGGGGAATCAAAGCGAGGAAACCACACGAGCAGAGATCGCGCAGCCTCTTGAGTCTGGCAGCCGGATGTTGGACCGCAAAAGTGAGCATAACCAGATGGAGATTCTGCCATTTTTTCTCCATACAGCCAGAAGAGGCTAACAGACCGACACACAGAGAGATAAGCTCGTGATCACATTTGCATATTTAGATAAATAATCATAATAGCTCTTTCCAAACTGTAAACCCCAAGGGTCCAGCTAGGATTTTCAGATGTCAGGTCCAGCTCATATTCTGCAAGAAGCTCCAAGAAAGCAACAGCTGGCCTAGGACTTCTCCATATCACTGCCTTGACAGCAAGACCAACCCAGGGACACAGCCCACAGAATCTCTCTGGAACCCCTCTGATGCTGGCTCCAAGTGTTCTCCTGGGTGCAGTACATGGGGACGGATTCTCAGCTGGCCACAGACAGCTTTACTCTTTTCCACCCATCCAAAACTGTCCTACAGTGAATCCTTGGGATTTGCAATAACAAATACACAGAAAGATGGTTGCACTGTGGTGACACACTAGCTGCTGATGCAAAGGGCCCAGGCAAATGAAAGAGGGCTCTGGTGGGACAGTCTTACATCCCAACATGAGCTAGCTCGTCAGGTACTTCTCTGAGTCCACAGAAATGCACTCCTTTCTTATAAAACTGATCTCAGAGCTCACTGGAGAGAAATCGGGGCAGGTCATCCCAGAAATCAGCAGATGCAGATGTTATTTTTAAGGACCAATTTCAGGGCTGAACCCTCATCACCAGCCCACACTTGTATCCGTCCCACAGTGTCTATGCCAGACAGCCACATCTGGAACATAAACATTCAGTTCCATTTATTATCCTGTGCTTCCTCCTATACAAAACACGGGTTTGACACTCAGACACACGATGTGTGTTCCACAGTCCCACACTAGCTGGAGAGAATGAACCGAGGACAGCAATAAGTATCAGCAGATGGACAAAAACAACCACTTAATTGCTACAACTTATGCTTAAGATAAAACAAAATCCAGGAACAACTCCAATTCCCAGCTAGATAATACAGAATAGCAGCAGTCCTGGCTCTGAACCACTTTTAACTGACCTGGATCTCATGAAGGCAAGTGGAAAACTCCCACTGGAGCTTTGACTCCCAGACAGGCCAATTCCAGTTTATTGTTCCCATCTTATTTAGCTACGCAAAAAAGCACCAAGCCCTATGCTTAACTCTCAGAAATTGTATTTCTCCATCCCCAAAATATCCAGGTCACAGTTTTAGTTTTGCAGTCCTTATTCCCCAGAGGGGCAGGCGGGCCAGGTCTGTGAGCATCTTTTATGGGAGGGAGAAATTGAAGGCAGTCCCATGATGCATCCTTGGAAAGACTACATTTCCCCTCCCTCCTTACAGCCTCCTGCTCAACACAGTTCTGCTTGAGGGCTAGGAGTGGCTGGAAACATCCCAGCAAAGCATTTAGTCAGCAGACAGATACACAGAGAAGGAGAGTTTTCTGAAACACCACCTTGGTGAGCCCAAAATGCTTTGACTGAAACAGCTCGCAATGACCTTTGGAGAAGCTGAAGGCTTCAAAGCCCACGACAGCCGCCCTGACAGACAAGAACATCAGACTTCCCCAGCAGCTGTAGGGCCTGGGGAGCTTCTGGTATTCCTGGAAATACTGACAAGTTTTCAATCCTGGCCAGTTTTGACCACAGCTAAATTTCAAAATTCCTGCAAACTGGAACCCTTGTATTTAGCTACCTCAGGTCTGAATTTCTAGAGGCATAAGAGAGGTTGCAGTATTACCTGTTCCTGTCAAAGCCAAACACTGAAATAGTCAGGCCCTCTCAGAATTGTAATATTACCTTCAAACCATGATAATTAAATTAACACATGTTCCTTTTTCTTACCTCCCGGTTTGCAAACCTCTGTCATGCCACTGATCATCTTTGCAGTAAGCATGAAAACTTTTAACCTGCTCTTAAAAAAAACAGGAAAAAATGAAATTCCTGTATAGTCGTCTTCTGATATTGCCTGCATTGCAAAACTCATTGATAAAAACAGTGGAATTACTGCACTACTTGCTTCCAGATCTGACTTCTCAGAGCTACAGCTCTATTGCCAGCAGCATAAATGACAAGCTCTTAAGATGCAAGCATTATGGAGCAGCTGGTGGGAAGGAACCCAGCTACAATTAACTAAAGCACTGCAAAGCTCGCTCTGAAGGAGGTGGCCCTCAATGAGGGACCTCAGCAGAAGTGGGTAAGAAGCCAGGGAAGTAGAGACTTGGTTCCTCCCCAGAAAAAAAAAAAAAGGTGGCAAAACCAAGAAAGATCTAGGGAAACGTAGTCCAGCTGAAGACAGACCTGGACTTCTCAAAGTTTTTACTTTCTCTAGGGTAGGGAGTTCTCTCTGTTCCTGGGAGGAGGGAACTTCCTGTAGGGAGTTCTCCACATTCCAGGGATTTTCCATCAACCCAGGGAATGCTTAGGAACACTACAGTGGGACACGCCTGTCAGACAGCTGCTTCAGTGGTGTCACAAAGCTATGTGGGTGCACCATCCATTCTGGCAGGCTTCACTGACTTACTTGTGTGCTAATTCGTCCATCTCGTCAGGTGAGAAGATCCAGTGAAAAGCTGGAGCAGGAAAAGCCCTGGTAGGCAACGCAATTGTAAGTGTAAACCTCCAAGGCTCAGGTAGCTGGTTGTGCACTACCTGCAGTCTTGGCTTAATTACAGCAACGTAACAGACTTCGTCCCCTCTGGTTAAACCTCTGGGCTTGAAAGACCATTCAGATCATCACAGACATTGTGTGTCCCTACAGAGACATAGAATCATCTGGGCCAGAAGGGACCTTCAAAGGTCAGCTAGTCCGACCCCCCCACAGTCAGCAGGGACACCCCCAGTTAGACCAGGTTGCCCAGGGCCTCGTCAAGCCTCCCCTTGAATGTCTCCAAGAAAAGGGCCTCAACCTGGGCAACCTGTTCCAGTGCTCCACTACCCTCATTGCAAAGAACCTATTCCTAATTAGAGCCTGATGAGACAGCCAGTTGGGAAGCCTAGAAGCATCTTCATTTTAATCACAAGTACCTTCCTCTAGCCTCTGCCTGCTGGCTTCTGTTACAGTAAGACCTGTATTTGACTGTGCATATTAAAATAAATTGTCTTCTCTCCAGCAGCGTTGCCGCCTCCCCACACAGCGACAGGTAGCTTTGGTGACAGGGGTAACCCCAGCTATTTAGACAGGGCAGGCAACAGCCCAAACAGTTCCTCTCCCACCCAGTGAGAGCACACAAACTGCTTCTTAACCTGCCTCTGGGAGAAGCTGTGCCGAGAGCAGAGTACAGCAGACAGACACCCCCACCTAGTGGGAAACCACAGCTCCACGTCCCTGGGACGGGAGCAGCTTCAGCTCCGCAGTCAAACATCCACACACACCTCTCCCCCTCTCCTCTGCCCTGGTGAGGCCCCATCTGGAATACTGTGTTCAGCTCCCCAGTTCAAGAAAGTCAGGAAACCATTGGAGAGGGTACAGCAGGGGACCACAAAGATGATCAGGGGCCTGGAGCATGTCTCTTACAAGGAAAGGCTGAGGGACTTAGTTTAGAGGGTTTTCTTAGTTTAGAGAAGACTGAGAACAACTGCAGGTACCAGTACAAATTGGGAACTGTACTGTTGGAGAGCAGCGTAGGGGAAAGGGACCTGGGGGTCGTGGTGGACAGCAGGATGACCATGAGCCAGCACTGTGCCCTTGTGGCCAGGAAGGCCAATGGCATCCTGGGGTGTATTAGAAGAGGGGTGGTTAGTAGGTGGAGAGAGGTTCTCCTCCCCCTCTACTCTGCCCTGGTGAGACCCCATCTGGAATATTGTGTCCAGTTCTGGGCACCTCAGTTCCAGAGGGACAGGGAACTGCTGGAGAGGGTCCAGGGCAGAGCCACAAAGATGCTGAAGGGAGTGGAGNTGATATTCTGTGATTCTGTGAGAGGGAATCTGATCAACACCTATAAATACTTAAAGGGTGGGTGTCAAGACAAAGGGTCCCGTCTTTTTTCCAGTGGTGCCCAGTGAGAGGACAAGAGGTAACGGGCACAAACTTGAACGTCAGAACTTCCACCTAAACGTGAGAAAGAACTTCACTTCAAGAGTGGCAGAGCACTGGAACAGGCTGCCCAGAGTGGAGTCTCCATCTCTGGAGACATTCAAACCCTGCCTGGACAAGTTCCTGTGCAACCTGCTCTGGCAGGGGGGCTGGACTTTAGATGATCTCCAGGAGTCCCTTCCAACCCCATATCATTCTGTGATACTGGGCACCCCCACAGCAGCGTTGCTGTTTGAATCAAAGGGATGATCACCAAGAGCTGTGGTGAAATCTGAGGGCATTCTTTTTAATCATTAAGCAGAAAGCACTTTAATGAAAAGGCAGGTAAAGCCTACTAAGCTACACTATTTTATTTGCTTGATATTTGACATGTCTGCAAACACAACCCCCTTGCTCTGTACTAGTGCAATGATTAACTTCTGCAAGGTCAGTGCAACAGGCATGTAACATGTCAGCAGAATGGCAGAGCAGCATTTTCAGCCTATTTTGCTGCACCAAAGAACTAAATTCTTGAAGGCAAAACAAAGTCAAGGAAGTCTTCTGTAAATAAAGAGGTGTAAATGTCTCCAAGAGCCTACTAGCTCGCAAGCTGAGTCACTGGCAGTATTTTCTGGAGACAGTTTTGGGTTTACTCCTACTCTTTTGTTAGAAAACAAAACCAAAACATGCTCTAAATAAAGGTGAAATCAGTAACTGTGAGGTGGAAAGTAGAAGCTGGAGGACAAAACTGGCTTTTATCTATTTCCACTCCTGACTGCCCAGCAGAGGCATCTCCAGCCTGCTCCTGCTCCAGCTCCAAGAGCGGGATGGAGGCGCCACCACCCGGGCTGGCTGGGACCGGCCACCCCACCGGCCCCGCTGCCCACCCGCGGTGGGATGGGGACAGGCTGCCCAAGCTCGGTGTGGCTGGCCTGACATTCATCTTCTCTACAACAGAAGGAGACACACGTGCTTTGCGATTCGTACCGGCCTTCATATGTCTTTTTTTACAGCCCAGAAGAAAAGTCACAGAAGCGCACTTGCATTTCGCAGCAACACATTGCCCTTTGAGACCCCGTTGTCTCTGTTTCCAAAAAGAAGTTCAGCCACGGAAATCTGTCTGTAGTCTGGAAACCAAACTCTCTAAGCAAAGGAGCTTTGCCACCCATAGGCATTTCTTATGGGATCACCCTGGTGCACGTTGTTCTTCCAACTCCTAATACATAATCATTTCCAAGAGGATTTGGGTTATGCACTGCACTTTTCCCCCCTCTTGCAAATGATTCCAGGTTCTTCGTTTTAATATATTGTGGTCTATCCACAAATTAACTACGTGTATATCCATTACACCTTCATAAGCAGCAGTTAAGCGAGATCTGACAAAAGCTAGGCTCAGGGGGACTGTCAGGCTGCAATTCTTCTGTAACTCTTCTGCTTGGCCCAGGTCACAGACCAATTCAGCAAGCCCTGAAGTTAAAAAATTCATTATTCCGCTCATGCAGATGAAGTCTGCAACTGATTTCATGCTCATTGATGAGAGATACAGAATCAGAGAATAATATGGGGGTTGGAAGGGACCTCTGGAGATCATCTAGTCCAACCCCCCTGCCAAAGCAGGTCCACCTAGAGCAGGTTGCACGGGAACATATCCCCAAAGACAGAGACTCCACCATCGCTCTGGGCAGCCTTTTCCAGTGCTCTGCCACCCTCAAAGTGAAGAAGTTCCTCCTCATGTTTAGACGGAACTTCTGATGTTCAAGTTTGTGCCCGTTACCTCTTGTCTGGTCCCTGGGCACCACTGAAAAAAGACTAGCCCTGCCCAGTTCAGGTTGGAGATAACTTAACACACACCACTAATATATCTACTGCTAGGGTTAGGAAGCTCTAGGTAGAACAAACTGCACTAGTAGTTTAGTATTTGAGTAAGGAGTATAAGACTTGTCTGCTCAGACAGGGCACGGGAGACTGGCTGTTGTTATTTATCCTCCTCTTTCTCAGGGAGAAACACGCAGGGAGAGACACACCTGCCCACCCGCTGAAGAGCAGCAGCAGCTCCAAGCTTGCTGCCCCACACAGATGAGTAAGAAGTTTATGCACTTTCACTGCCCTGACACTTGACAGCTTTGCTAGAAATTGCTAAATTGCAGGCACGGACTTCAGTTCCTATCACAAGAACCACTAGGACTTTCTCCAGATTTCACAGAAGTTTGGAGTTAGGACAGTTTAACCAAGGCTTTTCTTCAAACCAACCTTGGTTTGTCCTTTAAAACTGTCCACCAGAGCAAGTATTAAATCATTTTCATTGCTTCAGAGTTACTACTGTTTGCCGTCAACATTTAGGAAATGTTCATCTTCCTGTTCCACAAACACTCCCATCTGTACCACAGCTTTGGACTTTAGACAGTCAGACTTAGGACAGGATACAAGGCATCAGGACAAGCTCACCAGCTGATGGAATAGATGAGCAGAGCTTCTTCTCAACCTGGTGCAGAGCAGAAACAGAGCCTTACTAGCACATGTTGGGTCTCACACCAGGCTTTAAAGCCTCAGCAAGGGCCAAGACCTGAGGAACACTCCACGGTTTACCTCCTCACTGCCTGGAGCTGCCTCAGGCTTCCTCCATAGTTTAAGCACTCCCTTCTAGAACACCAGTCTCTATAGGCACAACTACCCCTCTGTTCTTGAAGAGCACGCAGCACCAACAAGACTAAGAACATAGGCACTATGGCATTCACCAACAAAGCCCTGTCTCAGCATTCACTCTTTGAGGAGGAGCGCTCCACTAGGGTTTTTTGATCTCTGCTACATCATATTCCACCATATCATACGGATAAGGAAATTAAAAAAGGACTGTGCCGTTCCCTTCATCTTCAGGCAGACTCCACAGCAAACACAACGTGCCTGCTCCTGTACTTTGAAGGTATCTCACCAGTTGCAGCTTTGGTTAGTGACTAAAGACTGCTCCTGAGGTGGTGATAGTCCCTCTCTCCACACTCTTGGCCTCAAGTCACGCCAGGGGAGGTTCAGATTGCATATCAGGAAAAATTTTTACATTGAAAGGTTTATTAAGCATTGGAATGGACTGCTCAAGGAAGTGGTTGAGGCACCATCCCTGGAGGCATTTAAAAGACGGGCTGACATGGTGCTTAGTGACACAGTTTAGTGATGGCTTTTATCAGTTAGGTTGATGGTTGGACTAGATGACCTTAAAGGTTCCTTCCAACCTAGACAATTCTATGATTCTATCTGGTAATGAAAAGCATTTCTTTCCTATAAATATTTCTCCCCTTAATCTTACTTGATACTTCAAAACAGCAGCCTAGTGACATAAGCCTATTCCTTGTTTCCCTGAGAATCCACCTTGAACTTAAAGGATCATACTAAGAAAGCTCCAAGAAAACTTAGGTGAAAGGTGCTATGTAAGTCCAGCAGCATCCACTCTGACATACCTGCAACAGGATTAGAAAGAAATAATTAAACACACCAACCAGTTCTTGCATTTTTCAAGACCTTTTGGGCAGACTCCTTTACACCAGACGGTACATTCCCTCCTCAGGCATTAACTTTACCTTGTTACAACTGCTTCAGGAACACAGCGACGCAGAGGCAATTTACACTTGACGTATGCACATAATCAAGTCTCTTATGTTACAACATGTTTTAAGATATACTTGAACAGCTAGTATGAAATGAGTATCACATGCTGTCATTCGCTTCCTAGATGAACAATTCAGCCTGATTGCAGCGCTGTAACCTCTTGCCCACAGTAACACTTCAAAAGTCAGCACATCAGTGCAATACACGATGGTCTCACTAAAGAGATCCGGGAAAAGGCAGGAATGACTGACAGCCACCAAAGTCAGGCTTGCACAGCAACACCTATTTCTCCTTTCACCAATCTTTTTGATCTGTAAGAAAGCTCTATACCCTGTAACTCAACAAATTACAAAAGGCTTTCTCTTCTCCAAGCATTTTCAAACGGTAACTGGACCAGCTATCACTAAAAACGAGTCTCTTACAGACAGTTAGAGAAGACTCTTTTGAGTTTTATTTGTTTATAGCAACATGAAGTACATGTTTCCACTTAGGTATTTCAGTGCAACAAGGAAATCCATTACCTCAATAAGCTTCAGCAAGGTGATCTGTGTTTCTATATGCAATGGAAAAGACTATTTAAAGTGTCTCCCTTTGTTGCACAACAGTTTAAAGCTTCCAAAAACCTAAGACCTCTCGCAGAATTAAACAAGCAGACACTTTGCTTGATTATGAAATGCCTTTGTTGGATGAGCTAAGTGTTTTCTGCAGTAGAGCAATTAATTTGTAAGCCACAGGCACTACTACAAGAGTGGTATCAGAGTAGAAGTGGTGACACTTTAGTAGTCTGTGCAAAAATTCCACTCTACTTTTTGCAAGTCGCGTATCTCGAAGATACGTTCTCCCAGTTGATCACATTCCAGATGGCTTTCAAATAATCAGGTCGGACATTTTTATACTGAAGATAATAAGCATGTTCCCATACATCGATTCCTAGCAGAGGAATGAGACCTGCAAAACAAAAACAAAAAGAAGGATAAATTTTATATATCTATGGAAACACACTTTACGTGTAAAATCTTACATTGCATCCCGAAGTTGCACCAAATGTCTCAGTATTTACCTGTAGGGAGACAAAGAGCTCTCCAGCACACAGGTGATTATTGCAACATTTTACAGAATGGTTGCTCTCCACACATACACACACACACACGGACTGAAAGAGCTGACTAAGATAAACACCTATGAATACTCTAGAACTGCCAGGAAGACACAACAACTGAAATGAGATAAAGTCATTTTTGAAAGGTTTACATCTTCTGCACATTTATGGAAGCATTTCCATGGAAAGTTACACCACGAAGGAATCTCTTGCCATGCCAGTTTGCTTCCAGTATTTTAAGCACAAGTTATTGTCCAATTACTTTCTCTGCCTCTGTGCTAAAATATCCTTCTCACTGCATTATTAATGAAGATTTTTCATTGGAGCAAGGGTGAAGTTATCTTAAATAATAATCCTAAACTAAACTATTGTCTAAGAGAGCGCGCTTTCACAATATGTCCCATCTACCTCCCCTTTGACTAGACAGAACTTAAGCCCTACTGCTCTTCACAGATTTTAAGTCCTGCTTTACAAATGCTGTTTTAAAAATGGCAACTGTATTTCACTTCTGCTAATAGTGATATTCAGTTTTCCAGCCCTATTTATCCAGCAATTTTTTCTCAGCATTTGTCCACAAACCCCTTTTGAGATCTCAGACATTTGTCTACGAAATCTACAGAGAGCGATGCAGAGGGGAAGGAAAGAAAGCTGACCTGTTGTTCCTTGCAAAGGGTCTTGATTTGCACAAGCTGCTATTTGTAGGCGCCCCTGCTCTTTGTTATAGCCAAGCCAGCCCCAGCCTGATCCTTGAACACCAACTGATACAGCTGTCAGCTTCTCCTTAAAGTTTGCGAAGGAACCAAAGTCACGCTTGATGGCTTCCATCAATTCTCCTTTAAAAAAAAGCACAGGAAGATCACAGAAGGTCAGGCACTCAACATCTTTCAATTTCCAGGTATCACCTAGAAATAGAAGGAATGAGGAGCAGAAGCATTTAGGCCCTGTGGGAAGGAAGTGTCTAGACAAACAGAGTTAGCTGCATCATTAATTCACAGTTCTGTCCCAAAGTGCTTAAGAGGGCAAGCAAGAGATCAGTGCAGTAGTCAGACATGCTGTCCCTCAAAGATACAGCAAGGCTGTTAACAACAGGATACTCAGGCACTTGCATTCTCTTCTAAAAGGAAAGGGAATGTCACAAAGAAGGACCAGGAAAGAAGGTAAAGAGCTAATCTGCGTATCAACAACACAAAGTTGCTGTGATTTCTTTGTCTTAGTACAAAGAAATATTCGGACATCTCTGATATCAATATAATAAACCTACGCATAGTATGAGGTATTTAACCCCTTCCCTCATGTTTCAGATTCACCTCTGCTTCTAGGATTAAATACTCTATTCAATATGGGTAAGAAGGCTCCATGATTAGATCGTTTCTTTACTATAGAGTTAAGCTAACCTGTTCTGAGGCAAAGGGAACAGTAACCAGTGTTGTTTAATGTAATGATACTTTGCCAAACTAATTCCTTTCCCCTACACCCTAGCACATTTGTGGCTTTCAGATACTTTACTGTTCACTCAAAACCTGAAAGTGTCTACACTCCTCTCTAATTAGCTTTCTAATTAACATGTGTAAGAATACTTCATACAGTGCAATGCTGGAGAACTCTTCATTCCTTCCACCTTCAGACAGATGGTCTTGAAAATCTCTTGGCAATAGCTGCAAGTGTATCTCATGACAGGCCTTAGCAGGCTTCCTACAACAGCCTTGAACTATTCAGTTGAAACTGAAAGATGGTATTTTAGGCTTACTGCCTTTCCCAGAAACTTCTCAGAAATTGAAAACAAAAATAAAAGCTTTAAAGCATCTTTTCTGAGAACGTAATCCGAAAATAAGCTCTATCGTGGACTAAATGAACTGGCATCAGAACTGCATGTTGAAATTTCAGCTTCAAAACTTTATGCTCTAGTCTTAACTAGACCATCTTCAGAGCATCTTTGTACTTCTGTGGTAGAGTCAAAAGTTACAAGCAGATGAATGCTGAAGCAGAGTACAAAGCACCTGAAGTTCACCAATTTACAGAGAGGCACATAAACCTCGTTTAAAACTCCTCAAGTTTATCACAACAGCTTTTGTGAGATCTGTATGACAGGGCCTTTACCTTTAATTGCAGGTCACTTGGAGATTATCACTACTCTATCCTCCCAAAGGAGATTTCCTCCTTTAATCTTTAACTGCTGAACTATTCCTATTCAAATGGGAGCCTAAATCCAGCCACTAGGTTGGGTGGTCTGCTGCACATTCTGTGAACCGAGTACACATATGGCAGCTGAATTAGCATAGCTTGATACAACTATTTTCTCATATGAAGATGGGAAGGACAATATACAGCAGTAACCAATTATTTTGCAGTGTACACATTATCAGCTTTAGAAATTAAAAATACTTAGCACAGGGCTAGTGTTTTATATTCTTAGCTTGCATCCCAAAACCCTGAATTCCTCACAGTTGTGATAACTGTTATATAGAAAGGCACATTAAGTCTGAAAAATAAATAATATTCTCTCTTCCAAAGAGAGAAAAGATCACTAGCTCTACTGGTCAATTAAAACTGATGCAATAAACCATTGTTTCAAGCACTGACCTTTAGGCTCTCCTCCTCCATTCGGAGAAAGGTTTGTCCAGAAGATGGTGTGATTGATATGACCCCCACCATTGAACTTCAGTGCAGGCTGAAGTGACACCTGAGCTGTAACATCACCTAAGGATGTAGAAGATAAAAATACACAGGTAAATGAAAACATCACCATCAGTGTAGTAGTCATTAAGCTGTCCTAGGCCACCATCCATCTCCAAAATCTTTTGGGTCTTCCAGGTCTGTAACATGTCCATGGAAAAGAGAAGCTCTGTGACAGGTATCCCTATTTTACATAGTCATTGGCAAACTACGTTCAAGATTCCTCATATCTTTAACCTTTTCTCATTCTGTAATCTAACAATATTGCAACTATCCAGCAACCTATACTACACATACAAGATCTACTGCCATTCTACAGCAGAATAAAGCAACTAGTACAGCCAGAACATTTCAAGGACCTGGCACTAGTAGATTGCTCAGTATTACCACAACCAGACAAGATCATCGTTCACCCATTAGCTCACTGATTCACAAACTAAGAATTTTTAAACTTCTTCAACAATTTACAAGCAAAGAGTTTGTGCTTCAGAGAAAAGTTGATGAATACAGTAAGCCTGTACACAAACAAAATGTTCTTCTCCCTCCTATTTTTTGATTTCTTCTGGGTTTTTTGGTACTTGCAGGAAGAGACAGTGACCCAAATAATTTTAGTTACTCTGCATTACAGAACCCTGCAACAGTAATCAAGATCAAACAGCCCTGTACTTCCTCCTCTCCATAAAATGTCATATTACTTAAAGAATTCACTGATGCCTTGGGCCTCTAAATAGTGTTGTACCACTTCAACACAGGTGCTTTGAATGCCATGTTGGCTTTTAAAATAATTGAAACACATGAAAGGCTTTTGAAGCTTTTTCCACCGCTCCAACATACTCTCTACTAAGAAGTCAGTACAGGCAGTGTTTCCTCCGCTCTCAAAATGAGTGGTAGAAGTCTTCTGATAGCAACAAGTCACCTTAACACAGATGTGAAGGCAAGCCACAAAGCAGTAGCACCCTTTTTACTAAGGTTTGAATGCAGGATTCCAGGTTCTCAGCATCTTGTCCTAATAGAATCATAGAATCATTTTGGTTGGAAAAGACCTTTAAGATCATTAAGTCCAAACATAAACATAACAATGCCAAGTCCACCACCAAACCACATCTCTAACTGCCACATCTACAAGTCTTTTAAATACCATTCAGAAGCTACAACAGCTTTGGTAAGCTTCATACAAATAAAACAGTCCCCCCAAAATACAGAATTCACCATCATTCAAATGAATGACAGTAGCACCCAGTCACATGCCCATGGCTTTTTAGTTTTACTGGAAATGACCACTGAGTTAAGTTTCCTTAACACACAGAAACTAAAGTTTTCTATAAACTTTTCTGAAGAATAATGTCATCCCTACACAAATTCACTTTCACATATTATATGCTTTAAATTTTTTTCCCATTCAGAAAAATATCTGTAAGTTAAAAAAACAGTCTGGGACTAACATGATCTCTGCATCCCTGTTCCCACTACTACCCAGAGCAACAAAACCAGACAAGTACGGGACTGAAACAAAGCATTCAATGCAGTTTGTACAACCGCTATTTGCTGAATTCAGGTACCAAGTTAGGTATGAGACACCCCTTGTAACCACTCAAATGTCACCTTCAGGACATTTTCCTTCAATTTTGCATGCCTTAATAACACTTTTAAGTTCATCCAGAGCATACAAACATATCACAAGCGAGAAATCCAAAAATAACCCAGGATGTCTTTAATGTCTTTATCACGGATTTTTTTTTATCCCTTAGAAGAATCTGTTCCCCAGGACCACTAGGAACCAGAGAGAGTATGTGACCATTGTCCTTAAGGCATAGTATTTGTGACGCTGCCAGATCAGTCCATCTGAACTTTGCACTGAAAAAGACAATGGGAAAAAATTAACTTGCTCTTAAATTACAAGAAAAGTATATTGGAATTTATTTGCATACAGGGTCCCTGGTGTTTTCTCCAGCTTAACACGCTCCTCAACACAGCCACTGAGGGCCATTCAGTAAACCAAGATGGGCAGCTCAGAGGTGCTCCAGAGACTAGTCAGCTAAATTTCTCAGTCTACCCAGGGTCATTTGCTTCCTTGCAAGACCAGTAACCAATGCATCATGGCTCACATGACTGTCAGAAAAGAGCAGGGAAAATGTAGGCCCAAGTTTTCACTGAAAATAACTTTCAAGTTTCTGTCCTTTAATTAGCCAGTCCTGCACATTTTGATGTACCAGTAATAAGACCCAGCTTCTGCTGAACAAATAACAAAGTCCTGTGCTGCACCCTATCACAAAAGTGCATACACATTGTCAAACAAGCTGAAAACGTAGTAAAGGGAAGTCGACTCAGGACAGCTTTTATTTCACTTTTCTAAGCAGATATAGATAGGTGAAGAAAATGTTAAAGATGAGCTGAAGAGAACACTTTCTATTGCTGAACAAAAGCTATTGACAAGGTTCTGTTACCCAGAAAAGATATTAAATAGTGATTAGATGTGCTGCTTACCTCAACACCGAAATGCAGCACTGAGAGATTCTTGATTGTGCTCAGTTTTTAAGTATGAAATAAGAATGGCAATACTGACAGAATGAGGCGGCAGTTCAGACTCTGTCCTTTCCAAAATCATGGTCTGAGAAATCTGTCTAATGAGGGTCAAAACACTACACACAGTATACTCAGATTCCAATTAGGGGGAAAAGAGCCAAACCAAAACACACACACAAATATCACAAGCAAATATTTGTATGCTTTGATGTGCATGACAACTACCAGTACAAAACAATGCCGGCAAAATCCTTCGGGAAAGATTAACCTCTACCTCTAGATACACCATTTCCAACAGCAAGCAATGAAAGCCGATCAACGGACAGTATTTTTAATGTAGACTGCCCAAGTCATTTTTAGGCTTCATTAGACACTTGAAATTCTCTAAACTTTCCGAGGTAACCAACATTCCCTATTCAAGCATACTTCTCAAGGGCTACAGGGTTCAAGTTTACTCAAATACTGATAATGCTCACGTTCATCCAAGCCCAAGAAGATAAATTACACTGTAAAGCCCCCTGGAAACCATACAGAAGTGAGTCTATAAAGTAATCACTTCTTAGAGACAAATTGATACTCTTTAGAAAGAGCATCACAACAGAAACAACTCAGAAAATATTCCACCTTCTAAAAAGATATACATGTTCTCTCACATACTTTCATCAGATTTCTTCGTCGGGTGTCAGATCCATTAACTGCCATTTGTCTCACCTCCATGCACGGGCAACTAAGACTATTCCACAACAACTGACACAGCATCTGGTGCGAAGAACATCAAGATGCACAAATTTCACTTCATATAAGTTTGTTTCTAATCTTTCATTACAAAGTATTTGTTTAGTGAAATGATTGTACTTTCCTATTGATACAGTCTTTGGTTCAAGTTACCAGTCCAAATATAGACTAAATCCCCAAAACCCAATTAATTTCCTTCTAGTTGTACAGTACAACAGAGAACATAATTCATGCTTTTGAGTTACACCTAGTTTTCAGTTATCAGCCCCTCTGAAAGTTACAATGAAATCCTGTTCCTAATAGCATTTCATTTTATTAAAATAAACGGACAAACAGATAAAAGAAAAAAAAAGTAAGCTCGAATTAGATAATCCAAAACTTTCACAAGAAACTATTTCCATCCATTTTTTTTTCTCCTGTATTGTCTACATCAACAACTAGCTTCCATCTCATCTGTTGACTGTGGATATACAGACCTTTTGCCAGTGCCTCTTTGTATTTCTCCTCTGCAACATTCAGGTTGTTCACGTAGGTGGCGTGGTGCTTGCTGTGGTGCAGCTGCATGATCTCTGCATTAATATGAGGTTCCAGAGCTCCATAGTCATACGGCAGGTCAGGAAGAGTGTGCTTTTGCCTAGAGACCAAGCACCCCAGTGGTGCTGTCAACTTGCCACTGCTTCTAGAAGAGAAAAAACAGAAAGAACTAGTCTTCCTCAGTACTTGGGCCTCACCATTGAAGCAGACTGAAACCATTAACTGTTATGATCATCCGCTTTAAGTACATGGGGTAATATCTTAGGTAAGGAAGTGAAATTTCCATTTTTCAAGAGCTCAAAGCAAATACACCCTGTAGCAAAGATGAATTCACATAAAGGTCACGGATACAGGCCTTTGCAATTTAAAGCTGCCACTTCTCAAACCAAGCTCCTCAAGCCAGCCCAAAGAGTCCCATGCCCTCCCACGCATGCAGGCAAGGGAAAGGTGAAGGTAGGAAGTAACATGCTGACATGAGCCAGCAGTAACACGCTGACATTCAAAGCTTCACCCGTCTTTATTAACAACAGCAGCAAAGATGTCCCGGGAGTGTCCTTCCCTTTCTACCCCCGAGGTCCCTGTACGGTGAAATAAAAAGGCAGAAAATCCCACAGAGTCACCTGGTTCCCAGAACTGAACCTCTGTGTCACTAAGGCCACCACACGTGCTTCCCTGGCCCTGTGCTGTGGTGGGTACCTGAGAACCACACGCTGCTCGATGGCTGGGCAGCCGCCATGTCCACCACGGAAAACCCGGCAGGTTCTGGATACCCTGCCCCATCTTAACACCTCGCGCTCGTCACGAGACACGACAACGCGAGGATAACGGCTGGGCCGGGAGGAAGGTCAACTCCTGAGGCCCTTTGACGTTTCACCGGTGACCTTGACATAAACCAGGGACAAAACACAAGCAAAGCCCTCAGGGCCCTGAAAGGGGGCCGAGCGCGGCGACCCTGACTAGCCAAGATAAGAGGCATCTGGCAGCACCGCGTCAGGCAGCGACATCACCTCGGCGGAAGGCAGAACCTGGGAGGGGGCAAGGACAACACCTCCCTCTCTCCCCCCCACATCCCGCTGCCCGGACCGGCCGCCGATCCCTGGCGGAGCAGTCGGCAGCAGCGCGACCTCCATCCGCCCGAAATGGCGGGGAGTCGCTGAGGGGCGAGAATGGGGCGATCCCACCGCTTCTTCCTCCTCCTCCTCCCGCCCGCCTCTCTCGACCGTGGAGGGCAAGGGCAGCCCGTCCCGCCGCTTCACGTCGCGGGGCTGTGACCGACATGAGACTCCCCTACCCCTCCGCGCAGCGGCTCTCACCTGCCCGCTGAGGCCAGGCGGCACAACATGGCGGCTATCTGGCGACCAGGGGATACACCGACGGCGCAACCGCGGCTTCGCCCGCCTTCGGCACCGCCCGCCCCAGCTCCGTCTGCGGGGCGGGCAGCACCGAGGGCGGGCAACTGAGGGGGCCGGGTTTCGCTGCCATGGAAGGTCGGTTGGTGTCGGGCCTCGCCCGCCTCAGAGGCGGAGGGGCCCAAGAGTGGCTTCTACCAAGCAGAAAAACGCCTTCCAGAGGCGCCTATAAATGCCTTTTTAGCTATTTTCTCTGCAACTTACTTGTTGTATTTTTCTTCTAGGTTTGTTTTTTTTTCTTTTCCCAGCTGGACAGACCCCTTCCACAGGGAACCTCAGCCCAGAGCAAGGCCCGGTACAGCAGCCTGTGTCCATCCCAATGCTTCTTAACCCACCCAACAAAATCACCTTAATCCTTAATTTACTTTCCTCCATCAGCCAGCAGTACCCTCCAGAAATCTGAGCAGTGAAAATAACTGCTTTTATCCACAGGTAGGATATTTTCCAAAATTGTCCAAAATCAATTTTGTTTGGAAATGAGGTTTCCCCCCCAATTGCTGAAAATATGGACAGCAAGATTTAAGTGATGCCTAATTTTAAAGAGGAATGCGTTGAATTTATTGGTGATTAATTAAAGAAGGTCAACTTTCGTTAATATGAAAGAACTACATTCAGGATTATTAACTGTCATAATATAGGCATTGACAGCCAGGCAGGAACATGAACATTACTGGGTTTAGCATTTCTCTGTGTATTACATACTGCAATTCACTAATGCTTTGCAGGAAGTGTTCTAAGAATTCAAGTCAATTATACGATGGATTTTGTTATTAGCTGGTACAGTTGCTTTAATTTAAAAAAAAAAAAAAAAAAGAGAAAAATCAACCAAAGAAACCCAAATCAAAAAACAAAAACAGGCAATAGAACTCCCAACCAAGTAAAACACCCCCGCCTGCTTACATAGAAGATACTCTCTTAAGCAGAGAAAGACCTTGCCTTAAAATTATGTTCCTTCAACAAGTTATGTTAACTTCTAGTCTGAGGGTATCATTAGAATTTCTGATTTATTTTTTTTTTGTAAGCTCTTCGACTAAGCTTTATTTTTACTGTTTAAAAATTAAGCATCACACACATTTGAGAAATTTATAATCTTTTTAGGAGACTTTAAGACATCCACGTCCTATAGCAACTGGCTACCAAGACACAGATTTTAGTAGCAAACTGGCACCACCAGAAAGCTATACTTGCTTTATTTTTTTTTTTTAAACTTTAACACAATTAATAGCTATAGCTCTTAACTCCAAAGGTATTTCATGTTCTTTTAATTTCTTATACTAGGCAAAATGATGTCTACCATTTTCTTGGCATGACTTGCTTTTGTATTCAGAGTCAGATTTGAACCACGACCACAGATTTCCTCAAGTCTTTTAACCATCTATACTGCCAGATCTAGCCTTTGTTGTAATCTATCATGAGCATTTTAAGCTTCTTGTAAATACCACATTCTACCATGTAAAGGATCCAGGATGTACATATACACATGCGGTGGCTAATCAAGCCATATGATACTAACACCAAACAGAAGTCACCCACAACTACAGGTTAAGATCACATGGGATTTTCATACTAGAAAATAATTTGGGTGCCAGATGCTGGTATTTCTTTGTATAGATACTTCCCTTTCATGGATTCAACTATTTTTCAGGCAATGAGGGCTAAAATACATTTAAAAAAAAAAAAAATCAGGGATCACCAATGGAATTTGTGCTTCCAGCAACAACTACAAAGTGGTTTTAATACATTTAGGTGAACCCTGTGAAATAAAAATAGCAGTGGTACATGGACTAGCATGTCTCCAGCACAGGTGACAGCAGCTAGGATTTTAATTACATACATTTGCCTTGGACAATACTACTGCAGATGCTCATTGTCATATGATATGCCACTTAAAAATGGTACCAGAAAACCCCTTCTATAACCTAGTTTATTACAACTGTGTAAATTTGAAAGAATTACAAGTATGTCCTAGAACTTTGGAGAAATACTGCTTTCAGAACAAGATTGTCACTGTCTCCAGTGAATTGCAAAGCTATAAGCTATTTACTGTTGTTTTAGTGGCTACACATAAGACAAATTTATTAACCATCTACTAATTGCAAGATTCACAGGTAGAAAAATGTTTGAACTGGACTTAAGCCTCCCCTAAAGTGTACTACTAAATACTTTTATTTTCCCTTTCAACAGCGCTTAGAAGCCAATGCTTTTTCATCTCCTTGTGTATGTGCTACCATCCCCTAAGCTAGCAGGTAGAAAATACCCAACAGAAATTCCAGTTTTAAAGAAATTCCTAACTTATTGCTAATGAACAACAAAAGTATGCTTAATTAAGGGCAGTTTTTTCATTCTCTGCACCTGTTACGATGTCAGTTCCCTCAAGCAGGCATTTGAAAACCACAGGCATTATATCTGGTTGACAAGGCTGAATGACCAACTCCAAGTTCTGCAGTTTGTGTATTGACCCACTGGCAAGTTCCAGCTTTTGGGGGGTTTTATTTGTAAGAGCCAGGTTCCAACTTTAAGGTTTACTTTTATTAACTCTCTCCTTCCCACTTTCCCCCCTTATCTGCCAATAAGGACAAGGCCCCTAGAACAATCACTATCAGGTCTGAAATTAGTATGATAGTACACACCTGCAGTGTCAGGTATGTGGCATGAGCTAGGACAGACAGAGGAACAAAGTCAATGAGAAAACCCCCCCAAGTACTATAAACACAGCACATACCACCAAGCCATGTAAGTCAACGCAGAACAATGGGGAAATTACATTATTAAAAGTTTTTATTTAGGTTTGGTCAGTACAGGGAAGATAATATTGGAGTCACAGAGCAATATGCATAAACAGGATACAACAGTTCTTAAAAACTGAGTAACTATGCACACAATCATAAACATTCGGTCACCTAAGGAGAAAATGCACAGATGTATGGTGGGAAAACTGTAATTAACACTGAAACTACTACAGGACTCCTTCAGAAAGTCCATCTTTTAGTGATAAAACTACTGTACTGGGCAAACTTAGCAGTCATAAACCCACAGCTATTATGACAAATCTTGAAGGTGGTGTAAGTATAACAGTATGAGTAAGAATGCCCTTACACAGCACAGGTTCTAGATATACACAGATTTGTACAGATATCATTTATGTTATACTTTATGGAAATAATTTCCATTTCAACTTCACATTAACTCATATAAAAATAACTTGAACTACACAAACGTCCTTTTAGCAACATTCAACGAAATTAACTGTTAAAATTTCCGAAGTGGCAGAGGTATTGAAGCAAAAAGAAACCCACAAAAAGGCAAAATTGTGACAAGTATGCACTAATTTAAACTGCTTCTGGACAGTATCCTCTCCCAATTTAAATGACACTGTATAAAAATGTTGCAGAAAAATGTTACAAAACTGAACCCTGCACATTTACACTGGAGTCCAAACCATTCTGGACATGACGAGAACCCACAGTTCTGTTACCTTTCATGCTCACTGTTTTCTCCTCTTGAGGATCATGATTGGAGTCTGTGTCATTTGAGTGGTGCGTGAGAGAGTTTTCACTGCCAGTGGGAGAGTCTACACTTTCATACCCAGTACTGAGTTGGTTTATGTAGCTACCACCTCCTCTACCAGTTCTATCTTCAGAGTGGTTGGACAGCTTATTACCGTTCCCTGGAGAAGCCGGGAAGTCATCTTCTGTGCCGCTACCCTCCCTATAAAATCCGGGCCCAGACGTCCGCTGATGGGAGGAGCTACCATTGCTTGGTCCGTTTGCCAGGCGGCTGCAGTCTTTGCCCACAGCCTCTCCCTGCTCTGTGGGCTCAGAAGACGGAGTCCTGCTGGTACCTGGGTTGGAGGCCTGGGACTGCTGCTGCTGGTACTGTGCCAACTGCTGGCGGGTCTCCTTCAGCTGCTGCTGGAGCACTAGAATGGTACTCTGCATACCCTCTACCTCCTCATCGAGCTGGATGATGAAGTCATTCAGTTCTATGTAAAGAAAACACATTTGTTGCAAATACTTAATAGCCCATATATAGCTTGAATCGCAGACACACAAAATCCTGTAACTCAACATTTTATGCTTAACGTTTTCAGCAGCCTGTTTTTCAGCTATGAGCTACGCACTGGGTTTCATACTCTGCCTCTGAAGGAGGAAATGCTGAACTATCACCTACAGACTTTTTATACTGCTACTCAGAACGTACGAGAAGAAATTAGTTTCTGGGACAAAAAGAAGAGGATATTGGGAGAACAGCTCAACTGCCACAATTAATTTTTCACAAGGAGATGTTCGTGTATCTACTTTTCAGCAAGTCTAAAACCTCAGCAGAAATACTGTTACAGTGACCATGTACTACATCTGTGTACAACAGGGCCCATTCAGTGACACACACACAAAAAAGCTTTTAGTCACATTTGAAGGAAGTTTCAGTTCTTACTGATTTAATTCCTTTAAATCCCTCATAACAGGATACTAAAAAAAAAAAAGACAAGACTCTTTTACCAACAAAACTTAAGTCATTCCATGGGGTGTTTTAGTATCCATGTACCAAGTAAAAGGATTTTACGTTTAGGATCACATTTTGGAGCAAAAATATTTAACCTGAAAACAGTAAAAGAAACACAGACTCCCTTGGTCTTCAATTCAACTGCACAACTGATATGGTGGAGCAAATACGATGCAAACTGCCTATTACTGCAAAAAGTCACAAAATTTGAGTGTTTCTTGCTATGGAAAAAAATCCTTTGGAGAACTGCTATTGCAAAGTTACAGGGAAGCAGCAACAGGAGCTAAGAATGCATCTCAGTTCTGGAGCTTACTTTGCTCCACTGAATTAAACAGCACAAATCTGCAAAGAATGTCCCTGTTTCCTTCAATTATCAACTTGATAAATTTAAAAGTGCATTATCTAAACACTATTTAAGAATCACAAGAGTACTTATTCCACCAACATGTCACTATAGAATCGGTCACCTTAAGAATTCTAGTTATTACCTGTTATTTTATACCACTACTTTCTCAAAAATATGATCCTATGAGGGATGCAAGAGGAAATCTATCCTTAAAACTACAGGATGTGTTACACAAATCTTGCAGACTTCAGTTGTAAACTTAAAATACATCCAGTTTTATGTGATGTCTAAAACAGCTCATGTCCCAAGATCTATTCTAATTATCAGATAAACTACTCTAACATTTTTCCAAAAAACCCAATGATTATGCAGAACTCTCAACTGACTTCCTTTTAAATGTGCATTTTCCCCTCCATTTAAATTATGCAAGAGGTCAGAGTTTATAGTAACTTCAATTTAGATTTACCATGCTGTAAAATTTGGACTGTGAATGTAATAATGAGGAATTCTAGTTCACCCGAATTATCTAAGCAAAATAAATTTTTTCTTACTCTTAGGCATTGCTAAGAAATGTTGATTTTTTCTAAACAATTTAAAAATGAGTCAAAGTTAACAAGCATTCTGTTCTTGGTGCAAGCTGAGCTTCATGCAACATTAACAGCTTTCATCTTACCAACTCACCAGTCAGGAGTACAGTCCTAAACACTCCCTACCAAACAGCAAGCCTACGGTATGAAATCTGGCAATTTCCAATTCAAACACTGCATTATCGGAGCTGCAAATCCCACCAGTCCCCCAAAGTCAGTCTGTAAGTTTCTAATTTTTTTTTAATTAAGGTTACCATTGAAGACTTAACAGTTGTCATATTTTACTCGATCCTTGGTTCTGACAAAGATGGTTTTACAGTATGTGCATCATCAGAAAATTAAACTAGCAGAAGTGCAAGGCGACTTCTATTTTCTTAAAAAAATCCCTTACCATCCTGACTGCTTTTAAGTTCCTCACTATATTTCTTCTGTAAAGCCAACTCTGCCTCAAGTTGTGCAATACGTCCTTGGGACAGCTGCCTTCCAAGCTCTTGATTCTCCTGGATAAGCATTCGACACTTCGCCATTAACTTTTTGCCTGTTTGGCTGCAAAGGAAAGAGCCATCTATCACAAAACAAATACAAAACCTTCAGTAATCTTCCTCAGTCACAATTACAGACAAAAAGGAGATGCAATTTCTGCATGTCACAATTCAAGGAACATTATGCCTCAACATAATTGTCATAGCAGAAAGTCTCCCTATAGTTACCACGTGCTGTTCCAATGCCCGTCGAATCTTCTGTCGCTGTCCCATAAAGTGGAAGGCAAGTTTTATTACTGCAAATACGAATATGCATATTGTTCTTTTTTTGATATCAACATCTGGACTGTCAGTATGCACAATCTTGCATGTGCTAATTCTCAATGGAGTTAAAGACTTGATTAAAGATGTGCCTTGTAATTCAAAAGATCAAGTACTGCATAAAAATTACAAGTGTAAATTGAATTATAAACAAAAACCATCCGCATGTATTGCGCTAGTAAAACTGAACAATTAAATCTGGGTAAAAGGAAAAAAGTTGTTTGGGGGAAAATATTAAATCCCATGTTCTTTTTTCATAGTGACATCAATTTTTCTTTAAGAGGCTTAGACATTCTTTTGAATGCTGCCAGGTGCTCTTGTTTAAAATGCATGTCTAGTTTTCAACTTAATTTATGTATTTGACAGTTCTGTACACAGTCTGTTTCGTGATTTCTATGGTCAGCTTTCATGAAGCATATCTTGTGTGGTGAGAAGAAAGTGAAATGTAGTTAAAGACTGGCAGGAAATTAAGGAAGGAGTGTCTTATTAATCTACTTCCTTTAGACTGACAGATTTCAGATCGCAATGATCACTGGGATGGGCCAGTTTCTGGAAGAAACGGCGAAGAGATAGGAAAAAATATTTTGAACTGACAAATTTTCTTTACTAAATCGGTAGCTTCACACATCTTTAATCTTCACGATAAGAATTGCACTGTAAAGCATTATAGGAAGTAGTATGCAAATTAATATATAGGCAATACAGCTGACTCCACAGAAGAGAAAAATTAAAGTCCTTTAAGACTCTTGGTCTGCCAAAGTCAGGGTAGCAGCCACAAACAGTTCTCCTTTTTTAACAGGCTCAGCGACATCGTGAAGCTGACCTCTTTGCTACAGAAGTGTAAGCCCTGCCAAAAAAAAAATAACCCAAAAACCCCACCCAAACTTGAACAGGTTTATTTTGAATTCCATGGCAGGACTTGCATTACTTTTCAAGACCAATAAGGTCATTTAATTTTTTGTTTGTTTGCTTTTAAACAAGTGACAAAGACTGAAAGAAATTCTGAGAATTAAAAAAGTAGAACAGGAAATTTCTGCTACAATTCACAGCCACGGTTCTCTCCTGCAACCAAAATACCCAACCAAAAGAATTTAAAGTAATAATTTCCTTATCAACTACCTTTTAAGCATTCAAGACTAAGACAACTTAAGTTCTGCCAGCTGTGCCCCATTTAACGTTTTCCGACTGACTTTCCCAAATCTTTCAGATGGGCTGCTCCAGAAGGAATGTGGCTGTGTAAAGTCCTGGAAGCCTGAAACTGCTAAAGGCAGCAACCCGTTTTCTTTCTTGATGTGATGTCCAATGCCAGGTCCTTGAGGCTTAAATTGTGCTGACCTAATACAGTCCAAGTCGCACACTTAAGATGCAAGTTTCCTTAGAGATGTTCATTCTGTGTAAAGCAGGACCGCTTTGGAGGTGACCAATGTGACAAATCCCAAAAGTTATTAGGCAGACATGCAATGATTTTTAGCCACTTGCAAGTTTCTGTTACTGTATTCATCATCACTGTAAGTTGAAGAAGTTCACAGTGCTCAAGTCATTTAATGCTTTTCTCTTCACAAAACAATTGTCAACTGTAGAATAAGCAAGTACCAGTTACCTTGGAATTGGGACAATTTTAGAATCCCATTAATTTCTTCATGTTACCTCCTGCCAAAATGTAAAGTATTTATTACCTGTATAGAAATTTGCATAGTTACCTATAATGCTATTTCTTCCCATAAATTTTTTTCCAGATGTTCTGAACTAGCACAGTACCAAGTAACCTCCCCATGCAAGAATTTAAAATCCAGCAGTTTTTAAAATAACTCCTACTAGCTGTAAAACCAAGTTTGGCATTGTTTTCACAAATCCTCTTGAACATACATGCAACAAAACCTGTAAGAATGTAAGCGGTTAAGTTTCAGAAGACTAGCATTTGTTGTACTAATTGCTACTAATTTTTCATCCAGATGTATACTTTAACGGTGGTTGAAACGGCTTGGCATAGCCATTCCTTTGATTACATGTCTTTTTATTTCTCCCTCCAGACATCAGCAATCATTATGCTGTACAGCCTTACCCATGGTTAAGGCCCGGCACTCACACCACTTAGGGTTGCAGTTTAACATGTCACCCTAAGAACACCAGCTAGGGAGCTGAACAGTAGCATCATCTCTTTCCAAACCTAGGGCAGATGCCATCAAGTAAGAGCAGTTGCATACAAGGAGCGACAATTAAAACAATTAAAAGGAGGGAGGGAGGGGAGACAGAATGCAAAAGGAATTAAAAAAATCCTGTAACTGTTTCACGACTTGCCATTTCTTTACCTTTCCAGAAATAAAATCAGTAACACCTTAATGCAGTTAATGAAGGCAGCCTCAACTATTTACCAAGAAATAAGTCAAATTTTCTGTATCCCAGCTACTGCATATGAATTATGCATATTTACACCACTCACTTGAGATTTTTATGATGCATATTAGGGTATGTTGTAGCTACACAAATAACATTTTCTTCTGATACTTTTGCTTGAAAGAAAGTGGTAAGTTAACTTGTCTCTCCTCAGTTGTACACACATATTTAGAACCTGAGGACTTAAGGAAACAACCAACCTGTATCTACGTGTATCTGATAATTTTTTGAACTCCAAGTGAAACAATCTGCACAGCGTGCCTCTATCTGCACATTAGAGTGAGCTTTACAAATGGCTTGGTAACACGTTAACAATTTATTAATGCAAGTCTTACCTCTGTTTTGAAGCTAGATCATTAAAATCTTAGATAGTGCTATAGCAAAATCATCCCAGATGTATCTCTTTTAAAAAGGTAAAGTTTTTCCTGTAGGTTTTTCTTTTGCTGTTAAGTCATTACTCATGCCAAAAAAATAAACCTGCATAAGTACACTACTCTTCAATCCCATATTAACCATATGAAGCACAAACAGTTAAGATACTTCCAAGTTAAAAAATACGTAATGCCATCTTAATGAAATTCATCGAAACAGAATACATCACCGTCTATGACAGCTGGATGTCTTTTTTAATTTAAAATTGAATTTTCTCTGATCAGATTGAGTCATAAGATGTTGCCCAACTGTTTTAAAAATCAAAACCTCAGAATACTAAGTAGAACTCAAATCACTAAGGAAAAAAATAAACACACAAATGCTGTACCAAATCCGCATTTTGCTTTACACACCTTGGACATGCCACTCCCAACTGTCCCAAGGAACTCGGGAGAACACAACAGAGGCATCAATAGAGTAGCAAAGGCTCCTTCACTGATTCCACCAAGGAAAATGCATGCATTTTAAGGTTTTTTGGTTTGTTAAAATACTGACTTTGTTTTCAGAGAACGAGATATTGCAGAAATAACAACCTGTTCAGTTCTCGTTCATCCCAGGAGCTTCACAATACAACAGTATAACCAGTAGTGTTCCTTGAACTATACGTTACAACTATTTCAAGGCACATTTTATATAGAAGTGCAATACAAAAAAAACCCCAGGTGTACAAAGGAATAAAAACATCCCACCAACACTGAAGACAGTTGCCATTGTGTGCCTTCTGAATTAAGCATTTGAGATCAGTTCTTAGTGTAGAAGATCGGAAAATTCTCGTTTCTGCATGAAAACATGCAGTGAAATACTTATCACAACCAGTTTTTCTTATACATGCTAGTTGTGATCAAATATATATGGCTTCCAACAATTTTAAACCTGCAATTAGATAGAACGTACATTTTCGTACAGTCCTAATTTTGAGGCGTCCACAGTATTTACCAACCATCCAGAAAACAGTTCGGTATTTAGCAACATTGACTTAAGGCTCCGTCAAGTGCTAAAGAGCCCAAAGGCTAAACAGTCAAATGTGTAGACTATCACTGTTGTGGTATCAAATAGCACTCTCGTGGCTATTCAGAACTGGTTAGCAAGTAAATTCTTTAACACAAAATTCACCTCATCGAGTTTTGACCCAGCAGTTCAGTGAACAAGCAGGAAGTCCACAGTCTTATTGGCAAAACTGACTTACAGTGTCTCTAAGTCACTAGGCTCAAGGTTAAGAGCGAAGCATATTCCACTTCTACATTTTACGGGAATTTTACATGTTCAATTCATGATTTATAATCTCTAGGTTCTCTCTCCTCCAAACTGTCTGTAGACACAGTGTGCCACAGACTTAAGACTTCTGTTTCTCCCTCTATTTTCTTCAAATAGAACAATTTTGCAAATGTCTACATGTTCTAGAAAAGATTTTTTTTCGAAGATGGCCATTTCTTCAGAATAGTCCGACGCCGTCAGGCCTCTGAAGCAAAGGGGGAGAAAAAAAGCTGAAACACAAGGTTCATCTGATAAGTTTTACATTAAGCATTACAAGCTGGACAGTATAAGAATGTGGCTTTTGCCTCAAAACGTCTGAGTCTTGGTGTGGAAACGAGTACTTGGCTGTCCCACCATAGCATTCTCGTAGTGGGACTGTCAGGGAAGTCTTGACTGGGGAGTATTTGGTTTGTTTACCTATCAGGCGTAAATTTCCAGGCACTCAGTTCATTTTGGGCTTGTTCCAGTTTGTCTTTAGTCTGTTCCAGTTCACCTTTCATTTTTAGGAAAAACAAGTTGATGGCTGGGTCCACCATTGTTGATCGCAGTTGGGCAACGCTAGGCTGCTGGACTTGCTTGAGGTACTGAATCTGATTCTGCATAAAATAAGAAAAAAGACTGTTATTCACATATGAAACAGAATTTTAAAGTCACTTAAGACACAAATAAACATGGTTATTCCAAAGATAACAGTGAGGAAACTTGCCTGCCTTTAACAGCATAACCTGAAAAAGGCAGGATACAGATCACTTTTACCCTCCTGCACCCCATCAATGTGTATATTCACCCGATCCCCCATCCCACCGCTCGTCAAGCTTAAACCTTCAAGGCCGATTCTTTCCTAGTTTTCCTCTCTTTGCTTCAAATTGTTTTCTACGTGTCAGTTGACATTTCCCAGAGCAATGACCGCAGCTCCAGAACGCTCCCTTTCTTTTCTATCTGCCTATAATCTTTTGGGGGAATAAAGAAAATAAAAATGTATATAACAGAGTTATCTGCTTAAAACAGCTGATTTCCATTAACTTCAGTGAAAATTACTATGGAACATTACAGCTAATGTACAAGTACTATTGTTAAGAACTACTAAAAAGCTTTTTACAAACTTGTAACTTTTTTTGCAAATGTGGCAGTCATGTTTCAAATCTTCATATTTATTTTTTTAATAATTTAGAAATATGAACATAAATTAAACAGGTTTTGGTTGGATTTTATTCTCTTGCAATAACCCCAAAAAATTACAATTTTGTAATTTATAACCCAAAAGGCTTATAATGCAGTCTGTATTTTAGAAGTAACTGATACGATTTCTTTTAAATATAGCATTCAACAAAAGCTTGTATGTATTTCAGTAGAATTAAGTTTTTTGAAAGATTCTTACATTTTAATCCTATCACAACCACCTTAAAACGTACTAAACAGTACGTGTTTAGAAGCCAGCTAAGCACTAAAATCACATCAGCCTACACAAAGAGCGTTCATCCTTAAGTTAAATTTACTAGGCTCCCTGTATCACACATTTCTTCATCAGAAAGCAGCCAACAAAATGACATGAGATTAAAAAGAAACATTAATTGAAAGTTGTGGGGTTTGCCTCCTGTTGCACACACAATCTTGCAACCAGACTTCAGAGCAACAGTTTCACTAACGAGCAGTACAAGGCATCACCAGCAGAACAGAGGGAGAATCTCCCTCCCCAGTTTGCTTTACTGGGGACAAGAGCAGACTCAACAGCACTGTCAGTTTAACCATCTTCCTGTATTTGCAGTTACACATAGAGGCTCTTGACACAGCAATGGTGAAGAACAAGTGTAAGTAAGTACAATCTTTTTACCTTAAAAATGTGCAGTAGTGACCTTAGTCACTTCTTGATTAAGGACAACATGTTTTAATATTTATAGTGTTAAGTAACAACAATTCTTGGATTTCAAGAAAGTGTTTTCAAAGGTATCGAAATAACTGAAACAGGAGGCTGAGGGGAGACCTTATTGCCCTCTACAACTACCTGAAAGGAAACTGTAGAGAGGCAGGGATTGGCCTCTTCTCCCANGACACCACATTTATTTGATATTATAAAATTATTTAGCTACCTTCAAAAAGTTTAATAAACTTCATACTTTGTATTAAACAGACAAACTTTTATGTGTCCAAAAGGGAATAAAGCACTCCACAAAATTATTTTAAAGAAATAAAGCACTCCAGAACCCACCTACAAACATTAGAAACACGAAATTCAAATTTCATCCATTTCTTGGATGGCATTTTACGCCCAGAGGTCCTTTGCCTCACTGAAAGCACATAATATTGCTCCCTGAAGGGAGATTATTAAATTCATTTCTATTGATTTATCTTTTCTATCCACTAAACTTTGTTGCTTGCACTATTGGAAGTATTTCAACAACCTGTCAATTCTTTGCAGAGCTGGAAACAGCTAGTTTAACAGAAGTCTGCACACATACAGCTACTCCAGCTGGCAACGTATTCCAAGAATAATTACGCTACAGTAACATGGTTCCCAAGCTATTTTTAGACAGGCATCATAGAGACACAAGAAAAAAAATCCCATTCCTGGTCTTACCTAGACCCAGTTCCCTCCCTCTTCTACTGCCAACCTAATAACTAACAGACTCCTTGGATCAGTAGGACAAATGAGTGCTACCACCTGCTCCTCACTCATGGCAGAAACACACCACAACACTCAAAAGGACCCAGTTGATTTTATCCAGTGGCAGGTATTTAACAGTCTCATCTGGGTATCTCATCTCTAGCTCCTGGGCTGATCAAAGAGTGCTTGCACAGGCTCCATGAAGAACACCTCAACAGTAGCACAGGAAGAATTTCCTCAAGCTGAACAACCCTTGTTCATTCCCTCCCCATACCATTTATTCCTCCAGTTTTTCTAACTCAGATTCTCCATCCCCCCCCCACCAAGTGCTTTCCACAGCTGTAATTCTAGAGTTCTCACCTGTCAGGCTTTTCATCCACCCAGACCTAACAACCTCCCCTCAGTGTGACCCACTCCAAAACAAGCCTGTACAACTCAACCCTTCTGCCTACGTCCTTACTCCATTTAGCTTCCTGCTTAGCCCCTCCAAGCATCCCATTCTTGCTCCCCTCTAACCACCCTCTGGTCTCTCCTCCCATTGATACTCCAGGTGGTAAGGGGTGGGGAGTGGAAGAGTTTGCCTGCACTCAGGGACAGCTTAGGCTAGAGCTGAATATACAGGAATAGTCATGTCCAATGCCAGACCCCCAAACTTGTACTCTAACACCTGAAAAGCCTACTGGCTATTTGTATTCCCAAATACAAAAGCCTGTCAGATGGACAAATAGGGATGAAATCTCACAAATAGAGCAAGAACCTTGGTATCAGCTTTCTCTCTGCTCCAACCAAAAGGCAGGAGAACGCTGGGAGCAGTCTATTTAGAGGGCATCAGGCTGCACAGGGGTTTGTTTGCATGGATTTTTTTTGTTGTATTATGGCAGTAATTATGGTTTGAGAAAATATGTAATTTATGTTAGTTTAGACAATTAGTCAATAACCCAGACCCATATTAGTAAATAACCCAGAATCAGGCAAAACAAGGAAACACAAGGGTTGACATAGAACCAGGATTGCACTTGATATTAATATATGATATAGGATTTTACTCAGCCAATTCTACGAGTAGGAGGAAAGCTGTGCACTCCCAGCAGGGGACAGCAGATGTCAGACACCATGAGCTTTGGGAGAAAGGGAAAGGCTTAGGGCTCTGGCACCGGGGCAAGAAGTTCTCTGGATCATCACTATCAAGGGAGAGAGACACATAGCAAACTTTCTAATTTATATGGAATGCAAGATTCGTGGCACAAAATAACCCTGTTGACCAGCTTGGGTCAAGTTCCCAGGCCTCACTCCTCCTAGTCCCCGCACCTGGCAAGGCTTGAAAACACCAAGACCTTGAATCCCACACAGCATAGCTGGCTATAAAGTAAATATTTTCACAATTTCAGACACTGGACCCTCTGAAAGTGGAGTTCTGCCAAGCATTAGAAGGGAAGTTAGTCTTGTGTCACTCAACCCAGGACAGACAGAAACACTTTCAACCCCTCTGCTTCTCCTGTCTTCTTGGAAGCACTTGATTCCTTCAGCTGAAGTTGTACAAAAATACCACTAAGAACAGTTCCTCTGACATGAGGAATTTAACAAAACAGAACACAAGTGCCTATCAGAAAACACAAGCAATCAAAGTACAATTATATATCCTTCTTATAAGGTAGGAGTAGAAGGGAAGAAACTGTATAACAAAGAAGGGAAAGAACAGAACCATAACTTAAACCACAAGTAGGTTATTAAGAGCAATGACTATCTAGGTACTCTAGCCCACCTGCACCCACAGGAAGCTTCCTCTCATCACTACCTGTTCCCTGGAAAACCTATTTGAGCAGCAAGGATTTCCAAATGCCTGTCCACTTACTGACCTACAGTAGCTATGCAGTAGCTTGGGAGAGGGTTAAGGCCTCTCTCAGAAGTAGCAGTAACTTTATCACCACCTCTCCCAGAAATAACACTTTATGTAGAAACCATAGCCAATAGCACCAGGGAGAACAGAGCTACTTTTATAAGGTGCAGTACGTTTTGGTGTGTTACATCTTTTTAAAAGAAGGGTGTGAATCAAAACAGAAACTAAGACAAAAATCTATCACATGTGATTTAAAAACAGAGTGAGTATATTTTAACTAGGAAGGTGTTTTACACATAAGCAATCAGAAAAATCACGTATGTCTCTGCCAATTATGACCATTTGAATATGGTACAGTATTTTTAACTTTTTATCCATTTAAATTCGAATGTGACCTGAATGTGCTACATTTGTAAGTATAAAACATGTCCCAAAAATACTGTTCATATCATTCTTAATGTAAGTATTACATGGTAAATATATGTAGTTTTCAAGAAACTTGACACCACAAATGGTGGGTTTCTAATTAACAGGTAACATTAAATGCTTCCATATAAATAACTGGCACTGATATATTTTATATGTAAACATGGATTATAAAAAAATTGTTCATTATGCTCAAAATAGAGAGTTCTTTCATGGACTACAAACTAGACACATCAAAAAACATCATATGGCGAATAGTTCTGGTTCATTTATGAAGTGATTTAACAACCTAGAGCTTCGCTTTGCATCTCATCTAACAAGATTTATTTTGCTACTGGGAAAAACACTACCTAATACTGCAAAGCCAAGTAGTCCTCCAGAGCTGCCTGAGACTACAAGCATTTAAACTTGAAAACACTTTAAGGTGCCAGTGCCTCCATTACAGCTTTTCCCCTGCTTTCTTCCTTCAAGGATGCATCTTCCTGTCTCCATGCACTATGGAGATTACATCCTTGACGTTATTCACATGCCAATACCTGAAAAAAATATAAGCCACTTGTGTTTGGGTTTTGTTTCTTTTTTTGTGGGTTCTGTCCCCATTCCTTTTTTTTTTTTTTGAATACACTGAAATTAATGAATGCTCTTGGGAAGTTCTTCCAGACAGATGTTCCAGAAAGCCTGTGCATCACAGCTATGAACATCTATAACAACGTGCAGCCAAAAATCCTATAGTCTTCGTGATCTTGGCAAAATTTGGTCTAAAATATTTGCACCTTTTGCCTAACTCCTTTTAGAAATGGGGATGAAGAAAAATGAAATTGGTACACACAATTTTAGCTTTGGGGAAAAATTTACATTTATTTTTTCTTTGTATTTATTGTTTCAGCTATAGTCTCAAAGTTCAAAAGAAAAAATATCTTATTACTGTTGTTCCCTTATAGCAGAATTTATCAGTAAAACTAAGAAAAGAAGCAGGATAAATATAGTAGTCCTACTACTAGGGAAGTGTTAAGAGTAAAGCACTAGAACAGCTCTGTATTAGCATACCGGTCTGCATTAGGAGGAGTGCTGCCAACAGGCTGAGGGAGGTGATCCTTCCTCTCCACTTAGCACTGGTGAGACATCTGGAGTACTGGGTCCAGGTCTGCACTCCCCAATACAGAAGAGACATACTCATATTAGGGTGAGGCCAACAAGGGGCCCTGAGGATGATTAAGGGGCTGAAGCATGTGACATACAAGCAGAGGCTGAGAGCACTAGGGCTGTTCAGCCTGGAGAAAAGGCTCAGGGGGATCTTACCCATGTGCATAAATACCTCATGGGGGGAGTAAAGAAGGTGGAGCCAGACTCTTCTGAATGGTGCCCACTGAAAGCACAGAAGGCAACGGGCACAAATTGAAACACAGGAAATTCCACTGTAACATAAGAAAATGCTCGTTGCTGTGACAGTGGTTGAATGCTGGCACTTGTCACCCAGCGAGGTTTTGGAGTCTCCAGTTGAGGAGATGCTCAATACCTGACTGCAGAGTCCTCAGTATCCTGGTCCAACTGCCCCTGCTCCGAGCAGGCAGGCTGGACTAGACAAACTGCTAAAGTTCTTTCAAACTTCAGTCATTCTGAGATTCACTTTTTGCCACTGCAAAATAAGCTTCACCCATTTCCATCCCCCCACCCCCCTTCATACCAGTGCTCACTATGAACTAAATTCATCTTATGGTCTTAAGAGCTGGGAAAACAGTTAAGTGTCACATTACTGTATAATTACATATAATTCTGTACTGTATATCTGACAGCTCTGAAAGCCTACAGGAAAAAAAAAGAAAGGCTAAAAAACTAACAGAAGAAAGCTAAAATACTAGTTATTAATTTTACACAGAGCTTGTTTTTTGTGATAGAATCTCTCAGGAGTATAACACAGAAACTAGCAAGAAGCAGCTTTTTACCATTTTCTCTCAGGAACTGTCAAATTAAAGCAGCAGGTGAAAATTGTTAAGAACACAATCCAAAAGATCAGAAATCCAGTGGTAGAATAGAGTTTCAAGAAACCAAAACTAAACGCAGGAAAAAACAAAGTCACAGAAAACTCACAAGAATAAAAGGATAGAGAAACAGAAAAAAACCCAATAAGAATGGTATTCAAGTACAATGAACACCAGAAACCTCAAGAAGCAGACCTGCCAAATTTCAAAAGAACTCCCTCTGAAACTTTCAGTAGCTCTTTCCCCTTATCTAGCCAAATGGATGCAGAAGCTTACAAATATCTTATCCAAATTCAATATAGTATCAGCCTAAAACCTCCTAAATGAAACTTAGTCAACTCAATCTTATTCTGTAGTTTCAGATTGTTCCTGCATCCAGTAAGAATCAGAAGTTGTATTTTTGGCAAATATACACTGATAAATGCTAGAAGAAAGAAAACACAGCTCGTGCAAGAAATAGCTTGGTTCTGAAGCAGAAGGCCTTCCAAGCACAACTGATGTTAAAAATCCACCAAAATAACTAATACTAAAAAGCAAACTTTAAGAAGTGATCTTTACTAATTCAGTGAAAGACTCCTGTCATTTCTTTAAGCACAGAAAAAGTGATGCTAGAAATACTCAGAAAACAGAGCACATGAGTACTAGCTCAAAAGCTGGTGTCTTTGTAACAGTCTGAAAACTTATCCTCTCTAAATACTTACAGTACACTCTTGCATCTCCTGTTCCTTAGTTGCCAGCCTCATCACCAGAATATTTTCTCTTCGGGCAGACTCTTGCTGTTGCTGTTTCAACTTCTCTTCAGATTCTCTCAGTCCCGTGACATCATTAGCTAATACAAGTAGTAACAGAGAAAAAGGATGTTTTATAGTACCCTCTCATGAACTTTTTTAATACAGATACAAGAGTCTAAAACCCAAATTAACAAACAGCAAAAGAGTCATAAACGTAAACATGACTATAATAAGCATAAGAAAAATCAAATTATCATTAAGCATTAGAAAACCTAGACAGCAGTTGGTTTTAAATACATCTTTCTGATCCTTCCTTAAGACTTACTAAACTTTTGAAAACGCTTCCATGTTTATATAGGAAATAACTTTTAAATGGCTTGAGGAGATACTATTACTACTTGCAGTCTGAAACTCAGGAAGTTGGAACTGTCCTAGTATCTATAAGAAACGCTGAGGCTATGGTAGGGGAGGAATCTACACTGGCAAAAAGTGATCCAGTCTGTAAAACAGTGCCATTTGTGGTCAATCCTCAAACTGGTCTCGACACTCCATGAGTAAAGAGTGAGACATTTAACAACTTGAGAAATAGCACAACTACACATTTTTTCTGACCTGTGACCATTTATTAAAGCTTATATATGAAATATGAGAGAAGATAGCACAGCACATTTCCAAATTACTCAAAACAAGGACACATGCAAGCAACCTGATACAAAAGTATACATTCACTCTGCTACTTTCCCTGTGTAAAATGATATAAAGTTGGAATAATTAGGTTGGGTTTTTTTCTAATTACTTGAGAATAATCTGCCGCAAATATAAACCAAGAACATCACAAATTGCCTCAGGGCAATTATTTCTGGATAATTCTTTGCAGATCATTTATTAATGACTACTACAGCCTACATTAAAGTTTCCAAAATTGAGAAATTAGGAAGGTTAAAACAATTTATTTAGTTATGCTACGGCAGTTTGAGATTAGAATGAAATCAACTGTTAGCATTTTCTGTATTTTAGTCTCTCCAAAACTCAAAACATTATGGTGTGGCAGTAGAAAAGGGATGTATCAGAGGAAAGAGAAGACATCAGTTTGGTCTGACAGAAAAACACCCCTCAGACTCAGTGGTACTAAATCTAAGGACTTAAGACTGAAAACATGAGTGGAAAACTGGAAATCGTCTGTATCTGCCAACAATTTTTAGAAGTGACTTAGGTTTGACAATTCTGTCACTTGGAGAATGTATCCAGCTTTTCCCCTTTGAGAGTAAGATGATTTTCCCATGTTATCTTTTGAAAGGCTCAAGTACACACCAAGCTGAAAGACCATATAAGACTGACAATCAAATAATTTGCCTAATCACATCAAACATTACTTGAGGACTCCTTTTAGACCTTTCTCTCTACAAATTTGCCTTCCCATGTGGTTTACAATCCTGCAAGAACACTGAAGACACAATTACTCATGGAGTATTTTGGGAGGGGATAGCATTTTCCTTTCTAAAGGAAAAGACCTGAAAATGTGGTGTTTGAGACTTTTCACCCCCCAGCAGTCTGTGTACAGATGGTCCTAAAGATGCAAAACCAGACTTTGTAGATGTGTAAGATCTGCAAAGGAAAATAAGTGGCCAAGAAAGTTGGGAAAGGCTGAAAACTTAGACCAGAAAAAAACAGGCACTTTTCTCTGCCAAATAACTGACATAGATTATTACCACTTATTTCTACCAGATTTAGAAAGCATAGACATTACTTGAACACTCTGCTTTATACAAGTATTCAGGTAACTCACACCATTTTGAAATTTGGCTAACTTACAATTAAGGTCGGTGTACTTGCCCTCCAGAGCTTGCACATACGCTTCATACTGTTTCCACCTATTGCAGAGACAAAGAGAAAAAAAATTTCTGAAGCTCAGTTTATTAAATCAAGCCATCTCATTTCCAAGCTTTCAGAGTATACTTTCATACAATAACCAGAGAACACAACAAAGAATTACACAATTGCGTAAAAGACAACTCCGGTTTTTAAAAAAAGACTTTTAATCATGAAAAGATTTAAATCCATTTTGCATCTCAGAAGGATAAAAAGGTAGCCATGTGTTACAACACTTAAAGCTGGCATCCTAAAGCTTACTGTAATATTTTGGACAAACTTGGGATCAAACAGTTATTTGTGTAAAGTACCTAAGATACATCTCAAAGCAGAACAATCCAAACAAAATCCTGTAACAGACACCGTAACACAAAGACAGCATTAAGTCTGTTTCCAAGCGAGCAACAAGACAGGCAGAAGTGTATCACCACACACTACAATTGGCAATCTAGGCTGAGTTGTTATACCAGTTATACCAGAAAGGGAACTGTTTCCTTTTCAATCAAACTTACAGCTGTGATTCTGTGTCTGATGCCTATGTTTTTTTTAATGATCTCAATCCCGAGGACTACCATGTCAAAATATTTACCAAATATATCAAAAAGACAGTTTTGCAAAACCATTCATGAAACCAAGTTAAAAGAAGAAAAATAATCTTTTTAATACATTTATACTTTTACTAGTTCTAGGTATTTTATAAACAGTCTTGTTTATTGGCCCTGATAATTTAGTTTTCACTTAAGTCTCTATTAACTGACTTAAGACTTTAATAATTTCTAAGTTAAGTCTCCTCTTGTACCTTTTTCTCGTTCAGTGCCTTTAATCACCTATTTTCCTAAGTACTGTCTTCCCACCTTATTTCACTCTGATCATTTTCCTTTTTTTACAGTACTAACACAGATCATCAATAGAGAGAATTAAAGTAGAATTCTGTAAGTTCAGCTTGTCAAATCAAAGTTGCAGCTTCTGACATTAACCAAATAAATTAATAAAAAAAAGTAAGAAATTGACAGAACAAAGCATTTAGAAAGAAAAACCATAAAGATGCTGGAGACCATTGGCAATATTTTAGTGCTCCAGCTCTGAACACTGTTAACTCTTACCTGTTTGTTAAGTCTACACTGGTAGAGAAGAGCAGATGCTACTATGATCAAACAGGACAGTCTGTAACACCATGCTCTAAATGAACCATTTTCACAGGAGATCTGTTTTTACCTGAACAATAGAAATGCAGTATTTCCAGATGCACAACTTTGATCTTACATTGTACAACTGGATCTCCATGCCCAACAGTTTTGCCTCTATACTTTTTTTTTCTCCAGTAATACAGACTCCCAGCTGCTGACACCCAAGGCTGACATGAGCCTGCATTCCCCTTACATTAATCTCACATGCCAACTTTTCACAGAGCTCAAAAGAGGCGACAAGAACAGCAAGTTTATGGAATGTTGTAAAGACACCTTCACTCAGTGATGAAATCTCAGCTGGGCCACATTGAAATTACACAGCAGAAGCTCAGGCTGATCTAGCAGTGGAGGTAGTATCACCTAGAAATCTCAGCTACCAAGCACAAACCCAGTAATAGTCCAAGGGTTCAGATTATTAAGTTAACAACAACAAAAAGCAACAAAACACACATACAAGAAAAAAGCCTCCATTAAGGCCTACTGTTTTCAGAGAATTGTTAGAAAAAGTCAACTCATAGGTGTCATCATATGCCACAGAGTAGGACTATTTCAGATCCAGTTAGAGAGTTTAATGCTAATTGTATCCAGAAATATTGTAATCCTCTGCATGAAAACATGCAACTTCCCATAAGACACCAGAACACATTAACCACCTCTGATAAACTATGAAAGTTTCCACATAAATAGCATCCCTAAAAATTACATGTTTCAAACATTTTCCCAGGAGCGGGAACTTTTTTCAAACATATTTTTGCCCCCAAAAAGATTCTGAAGTTCAGTAAAAAAAAAGACATGTTCCAAAAAACCCAGCAGTGAATCAAACAAATATTTTCTCTTGCCCTGCTCTCCCATTCCCCGATTATGTCAGAATTAAAATCTGAAGATTGCTACTATGATGTCTTCAACTACAGGAAGAAAGCTTTCCCCTCTGGGAAACATGTTTGCCTTAACTGAAGATAATATATCCTTTCTACCAGGTTTCATCTACACACAATACCTGCATTAGTTTAGCTTTTGTTTTATAAACGGACATCAGTAAAATCAACACGTAGAGTGACATAAAAATCCAGTTTTCAGTTAAATTATTTAAGAATTTGCACATACTTGCAAAAGGTTCTTTAAATAAACCAGTGATTTATAGGAACTTGCTAGCCAGACCTTATGTCTGAAGCCCTCCTTCTGAAGATGCAAGGCAGACATAGTTCTTCTCTTCACACATGTAATCTAGCAGATTTATTGGTTTAAGCAAATATGAGAGTCACCTTGACCTCCTTGGCCCATATTGCCTCTTCTAGTACATCCATAGGGGACTCAAGCAACTGATCAGTGAACTTGAGTGGGGAAAAAGACAAAGGCTAGAAGACAATGCTTTTCTCCAATCAGTTTAGCTTCCATTCTTGATCTGTTTAGTAGTTTATGTAACCTGACAGCTGAACAGTGACAACCAGAAAAGCTTTACTGAAATGCTGCTTGGGAAGGCACTAAAGAAGAGACAGAGCTGTACACAGAACTAGGAACACAGTCCTGCATCCAGTTTACATTCAAAGAGTCACTTACAGTTTCACCAGATCTGGAAGAGTAATTGAGCAGCATTATATAGGTTAGCTCATTTCCTTCATTCTCTAAAAATGTTAAGCAGAGTTTTAAGACTCCATAGCTTCAAATACAATTATGTTTCTTGGAGCACCCATCTTTCATGTTGAGATTTGGGGCTCACTATTTCCAAGACTGAATGATAAGCACTTAGGGGGTAGGGCACACACAGCACTGTACCAAAGCTATTCCAAAAGCAACTGTCTCTAAGTCTGTAATGACTTCAGTTCAGTAAAAGCACTCTATTTCCTCAGAACTGGTTGCTTCAGTATTTCAAAAGATCAACCACTACGCTAAACAGAGCGATTATGATTAGTTTTTTAGCCATGATGCACAGAGTGCTTCATTATCATATTCCTGGCTTTTCTTCCTTCACAGCAGCTCCTACACAGTCATGCTAAGTAGCTACTGCATTGAAGGGGGGGGAGGGGGCGGGGGGGAAGATGAGGGAGATGAGCCTGCAGCAACAAGTAACGAGACAAGCAAAAACTCCCAGAAGGTGAGACTGAGAGGCTCCTTGGGAATCCTGCTCAGGTTAGTCAACAGGAAGAGTTAAAACGAGCAAACCTAAATTATGTACTTCATGGAAGAGAAGGGTTAAATGGGGATTCATGGCACAGGAAGTGATAAAAAAAATAGTATTTTCAACACATGCAATTGTACAGCAATGATGACATACTACCTAAAAGACCAAAGGCAGATGAAAGCACGCTTGTATCCTAAAAAGCACTGGCCTCAAAGCATAGAGTGAAAAAACCAAAGCATTCCAAATCTTAAGACAATCCAGTAACCATCAACCCATGCTTTTCTATAAGTAGTAGAGATGCCTTTGACTAAAACGTGATAAACATCTAACACTTATATTTCATTCCAACCTACAAAGCTCAAAATTAGTGTAGTAATTGCTAGTTTTACATGAAATCACAATTAAACATCAATTTACTATAAAACCATTAAATATGCATCCCATTCAAACAAAAAAAAAAATTCATAGCACTGCTTAATGAGAGAAATAAAAAGGACATGGCCAAAACGGCATTAAAGCTCCCACTTCTGGGTATAATGGACCATTATTCTTCTTAAACCAAAAAAGTGGCCTTTTTAAGCGCCGAAGTTCCTTTGTCTACACCAAGTCGATGACTCAATAGCAACACAGCTGTCATTAACAAATTCCCTCCTGCCTCTTCAGAGCATGGATAGCTAGAAGGGACCTTAACACAGTTTAGCTGCTGATGTACTTAACCTCCTCAGGCGTACTTCATCACATTCTTGCTTGAATACAAGCTGGAAATTAATTTATTCTATGATAGCAACTAACAGAATCATTGAATGGTCTGGACTGGATGGGACCTTACAGATCATGTTCCATGAAGTTGGACAGGGACACCTCCCACCAGACCAGGTTGCCCAAAGCCCCATCCAGCCTACCCTTGAACACCTCCAGGGATGAGGCATCCACAACTTTTTTGGACAACCTATTCCAGTGCTTCACCACCCTCACAGGAAATAATTTCTTCCCGATACCTAAATTCCCCCTCTTCCAGTTTAAAACTGTTACCTCATGTCCCATCACTACACTCCCTTTTTAAGAGTCCCTCCCCATCTCTCCTATAAGCCCTCTTCAGGTAATGGAAGGCTGCTATAAGGTCTTCCCAGAGCCTCCTCTTCTCCAGGCTGAAGAACTCCAACTCTCTCAGCCTGTCTTCACAGGAGAAGGGCTCCAGCTCTCTCGTCTTTGTGGCCCTCCTCTGGACTCGCATTGACAGGTCCATGCTCTTCTTAAACTCAGTGCTCCATTGCTGGATGAGGTACTCCAGGTGAGGTCTCACCAGAGCAGAGCAAAGGGGCAGAATCACCTCTCTCGACCTGCTTGCAACACTGCTTTTGATGCAGCCCAGGATGCTGTTGGCTTTCTGTGCTGTGAGTACACACTGGCAGCTCATGTTGAGCTTCTCACCAACAAACACCCCTAAGTCCTTCTCAGCAGTGCTGCTCTCAATCCATTCTCTGCCCAACCTGTATTTGTACTTCAGAGCACCCCAACCCATGTGCAGAACGCTGCACCTGGGTTTGCTGAACTTCATGAGCTTCACACAGGCCCACCTTTCAAGGTCCCTCTGGATGGCATCCCCTCCCATCAGCTTGTTGATCACGCCACACAGCTTGGTGGTGTTGGCAAACTTGCTGAGGGTTCACTCAATCCCACCATCCGTGTCCCAGTATTGACTCCTGAGGAATGCCACTTGTCACTGGTCTCTACTTGGACGTTGAGTCATTGACCACAACTCCTTCTGTGCAACCATCCAGCCAATTCCTTACCCACCAAGTGGTGGATCCATCAAGTTCTTGTCTCTCCAATTTAGAGAGAAGAATGTTGTGCTGAACAGTGTCAAATGCTTTGCGCAGGTCCAAATCAGTACAAACTACAGAAACTTATTACAGCTGGAAGCCTTTTTTATTATTATTTTCACACTATCAATGAGAAAGCAAGCGACACAGAATGTATGCTTTGATACTTTGACAGGAATTTTAGAACTGGAAGTAAGGGCATACTTTACAGATTTAGGAGTTTGCTATTCCCAGGGATAATACTGAGCATGGACACTTTTATGAAAAGGTTCATAGGGCCTAGACCACTTGACATCAGAAGCATACTTTTTCCTACTCTTTAAGTAAACTACCCTTTACTACCCAAAACACTACATACTTGGAAGAAGTCAGAAATTGCTGCTGAAAATAGGAGCCACACTACATTGACTCTGCTGGAAAGAACTGTCACCTCGCACGTGGCTGGCAGGAGAGTTTGCCCAGAATAGGGAGTAGCTGATCCAGCATTAAATGTTGGACTTGTACCTTCATTTTTCTACAGCTCAGTCTTTGTTTTATGAAATAGTAATACTAAATTAAAAAGACCCTAACAATGCTAAGAATTCAAGAGTGTGCAAAAAGGCAAGAGCTAGAAGTTTACCAAAAGGCACATACAACCTCTTTATCTGCTGGAGTAGATGACCCACAGACACCTAGGTTAGCTAGCTCCTTGTTTACAGGTCAGGAAATGAAGGTATACAGAGACAAATGGCTTGGGTCAGTTTCTTTAAGCGGGTGGTCTGCCTGGCAGGATTGCCTATTATTTTTTCCATGGTGACGCTTAGCTTTCCAAAAGGTGAAGCAGATGGCCAGCCTCTTGTTTATGGAAAATGAAAAATTATTTTAACATTCTACTGTTAATAGCTAAGCATCCTGAAAAGATGACTGCATGGACTAAGAAAACCTAAAACTTACTGTAGGAGTAAAGAGTTGACATTTTTCTGATGTTTAAAAATAACTTGCTATCTAGCACAGAATGTAAGCAACCATAACTCCTAAAGTTACAAGTGAAGAAAAATCTCCTACAAAATATTGTTCAGGATTTTGTGTCTTTGAAAAAAGTGTTTTCCCCCCAACTACGTACAAAAACATTTGAGACAAGGTAAGAACTTTACAAAAGAGATGTATCATGAACAGGATAAAATAGTTTTTCAGAACACAGGTGTTACAAACAGCGGAAGAGGGAGGTCACACATCTTCCATTAACATTTCACTAGAACATTGACATAGAAAAGCTGCTTTTTGCTTTACCTTAAGATGAGCTCATCTCTAGGTAAAACCTTAAAATCTGCTTCACTAAGGCGAACCTGTGGAGCAAGAGGAAAGGCACAACTTGTGAAGTTGTCATGATTACATGGCCGGGGGAAGCGGGGAGAGGGAAGTTATAAATATTTTTAAACATACCTTTTTTGGGAGAGGTTCTTCATTCGTCATTGTGAACTCTGAAGGGGGAAGGAAGAAACAGTTTTATTTAGTATAGTTACTAGAGTACAGAAATACTGAACAAGTCAGAAGCTTGTACTTCCAGCCTTTTTTCTTTTTTGATTTACAATATTAGAATATTGGCTGTGCATTTTGTGCAACCACAACACAAGTTGGCTGCTATAATCTAGAAGTCAACAGACATTTTTCTACAAGTTAACCAAAACTTTCTTCAGATGTCTACAAAGCCTATCAGTAACCAATGTTTCCTACTTAACTAAGCAAAACCACCCAACTTCATTCTCATTTGTTTAAATCAGAAATTGTGTGTGCTTACATCTATTTAAAAACATATTTTATGAGGCAGAGGTTATACTGGGGTCTGAGGAAAGCAATTCAAACTACTACTTCAGTGTCTCTTTGGAATAAATCATTCATTAACATTACCACTAACATTTGTGTTATGGCAAAATAGCACGTTCTTCCAAGTACTTATTCTCTTATTTTTAAGATTTCAATAAACAAAGTGTTAAGTAGTTGTTTAAAACCTTTGTGAATAATTTTAGGAAAAGATGTCAAATAAATGGCTTGGGTACAACATCAAATTCAATTTTTCTTGTGTATATGTAGCATAACAGGCTTGCATTGTGCTAGGTTAAATATTCACACTTCCTTGAGTTACGGGACACACTTCCTCATCGCAAAAGGATAATATACAATATATGATCTTGCGTAGTTAAAATATTGTTTTTAAAAGCAAAGTCTCCAAAGACTGCATGTAACAATTAGCATATTACAAGTTACAATGAACACAAGGTTTACTAGAGGCATGTATCTTTGCAATATGTTTTCCAACAGAAGAGTTGCACATAATATTAAGGATTTGACAAGCTTGTAAAGCTGCTGCAATGCACATATACCAGGAAGAGGATGCATTAACTCCCTGGCTGTGAACGCTTGGCTTCACAAAAACAATGATCTTGCGTAGTTAAAAAAATTTATCTTCTCAAAAAGACTTTTACAGACTACCTTAAGTATTTTCACAATGACACCAAATGAACTCATTTAATTTTTCCAAATCCCACAAAAAACAAACCCTGAAACTGTCAGTAAGACAAATACAGGTCAAATCAAATAGAGACTCTTCAAACTACACTAACCACTGACATATACACAGCATTCCAGCAAACAAGGTCCTGGTTAAAAAATAAAAAAAACAAACTGAACTAACAAAACCACCCCACATGCCAAACACATTACTTAGGTGAGACAACTTCCAAGCCTTTCATAAAATAAAAACTGACATTAGAACCCAGGGACAGGTTTCTAAAAACATTTAGTAGAAGCATCCCACTGATGAATGGCAGTTTCCTCTTCCTAGTCTTCTTAACACACAAGCAACTTAAGCCCTTCCCATTCCCCACTCCCACCACCTTCCCTCTCACACACAAGTTAATCAAGCACTTTGCTTTAACTTCTGGATGCAGCTCCTTATTTGAGACTGTTTTACCAAAACCATACCTTAAATACACCCAAGCAGAAGAGACTATCAATACAGACTGCCAGTGCCCAATTTAGTCAACAAAAATAGCACAGAATAACTTGAAATCACAGGGGGAATGCTCATCACCCCTTTATTTACACTGCCTACCTCTCCCACTAGAGAAACATGCTTTTCAGATGTTCCACAGAAATAGAACTAACACTGATGAAACTACACAGATGATGTCAAATCATTATTTGTATGTTCCTCAGAAAAGTACCAGAAGCATACAAACACCAAAAAAGGTGAGCTTCCCCAAGGACTTGGCTAGTGAACCCTACAGCAGCATACAACAATTGTAAACACTTGACTGCTGCCACAATCACAAGTGAAAGGAATCAAAGGCTGATGCTCCATCTAAGAGTAATCTACCTCACCTCTCCAGACCTCACCCAGCTCTCTATGGCAGCACCAGATCAGGCTACTCTAACCTCTACAGCCAGCACACCACCATTTACAAAGCCAGCCCTTGATTTCAGACCAGGGCAGGAAAGTGCTGAAGACTGAGGTTACAGGCCACCGCGCTACAGAAGTTACTGTATTACTGTCACCTGTCATCACGTGCAGTGACAGAACCCTACACTAAAAAAACCAAACAACTAAAAATATTCTACAAGTTATTTTGGAAAAGCTAAGTTGATCACATCTACAAATAAACACTAGTGTTCTTTCTGTATCTGTGATTTTTGCCCCGGTTAGTCCCATGCAGCACCTTTTTTGGCACCTAAATTACCAAAATCTTAGAATTTTTTTACTGCTATTTCTACCATTTTTCCCAGTGTTTTTCAGACATATTAAGAGCATCAGGCCAACTACATTAGTTGTCACAGTGATTTGCCTTACCTTTCTGTTCATCAACTGTACTATCCTAAGTAAGCACCTTTGTGGTTTTGGGGAAACGATGGCTGCTACGTGCTACTTCTGCATTACCTGCTCCTGGCAACCAGCAACATAAAACCATATTCCATGTTTAAAATAACACTGTCACGGGCACTGAAGGAATTTTTATGTAACCTCATCAAGCTTTAGGCCTTTATAGCAATTTCATTGAAAGGAACTGAAATCGGGAAAGCCCATTTTAATTTTGTTAACTCCAGTAGCCTGTACACCTTCTACTAAAATGTTTAGAAAGCCCAACTTAAAGGATTAAAAAAAAAGCCCTAAGAAACTAAGGAATTGAATAATACCAGGTATGCTGCTTTACTAGTCATACCTGAAGCAACTACCAGTTATTTTAAAGATATGAAAAAGAACTCCATGGGGAAAACCCTGGCATAAGCTCCAGGCTCCCGCAATGTTAAAGAGGGATAAAAAAAATAAAAAAAAGCTTCATAACAACCACCTGACCGGGCAGACTTCACACTTCCCTCAGCAACCGACGTCCGAAGCCGGATCCCGCTCCCCACCGGACGACAAGGCCTGGCCGTGCATCCTCGCCTCCTGTTCCGAAATCCCGCCGGCCAGAGGCAGCTGCAGCCCGCCGCCGGCGTTTGACAGACCCCGCCGCCGGCCCCCCCGAGCCCCGGCGCTGCCCTCCCCGCCCCGCCGGGCCGGACCGCCCTCTCCCGGTTTCCACACAGGATGAAAGAATCCCGTCTCCCACGCCCGGGGCAAGGAGGCGACAACGGCCGTAGCCGTGCCCGGGCGTGGCGGGTGCCGAAGGCCGGGGGTGGAGGATCCCAGCGGAGCAGCCAGGCCGGGCTCAGGGCCTCGCACAAAATGGCTCTAAGTGCTTCCGCTCCTCCCCCCTCTCGAGGTCGAGGGATGGAGCCGCCGCCACCACCGCCGGGGGTCGGCGCCCCGGGACCGCGAGGTGCCCGATGGCCCCCGCAGGCCCCACTACCTCCGGCGACGGAAGAA
>VXBJ01000599.1:164578-202571 GCA_013400055.1 Nycticryphes semicollaris
GCCCGGCCCACCGGGTGAGGGGCGGGACCGGCACCACGCGAGGGGCGGCCCCGTTGCCGGCTCCGCTTTCGCCGCGGCTGCCGCTCGCGCTCCCCGCCGCCGCCGCCGATCCGCGCTTGCCGCCGCCATGAGCGCGGACCCCGTCGTTTTCGTCGCCGCCGCCAGGACCGCCGTCGGTGAGGGGCCGGGCCGAGCGGCGGGGGNCTTAGGCCGCGTTTCCCCAAAACTACATTTCCCCACAGAGAACCATTTCTGCCAGTCTGCCCGCCCTGCCAAGGCTTGTGGCCATTGCTGCTGCTGCTGCTGCCGCCTCCTCTCCTCCCACCCGCTGCCCCCACGGGCTGCCCGGTAGCTGCCGCTTCTGGCACCGAGCCCCTCCCGACTCCCCTGCCGTTTCCTTCGCAGGACTCGCCGCCCACGGCAGCGTGGGCAGGAGGTGCTGACTAGGCCCCGGGTGCACCAACACCGGGATACCGAGAGGCCAGCGGCCCTTACCGCCGCTCTCCTCGCCGCCTGCGGGCGGGAAGAGGCACAGGACACCCTCACCCCGCCGCGGCCCTCCCCGAGGCCCGACCTCGGACCACCCGCGCAGGTCCCTCCTGCCGGCAGCGGCGCCGCCCGGCCCAGCCCGGCCCACCGGGTGAGGGGCGGGACCGGCACCACGCGAGGGGCGGCCCCGTTGCCGGCTCCGCTTTCGCCGCGGCTGCCGCTCGCGCTCCCCGCCGCCGCCGCCGATCCGCGCTTGCCGCCGCCATGAGCGCGGACCCCGTCGTTNCGCGGCCCGCGTCGTTTGCGTCGCCGCCGCCAGGACCGCCGTCGGTGAGGGGCCGGGCCGAGCGGCGGGGGTGTGTGTCTGTCCCCCCACCCCGTTCCCGGTGCTGAGCCTTCTCTCTCTGTGTCCGCCCAGGCTCCTTCAACGGCGGCCTGTCGGCCCTTCCGGCGCATGAACTGGGGGCCGCCGTGATCCGGGAGGTGCTGCGAAGGGCCGGGCTGGCCCCCGCCGAGGTGTCGGAGGTGATCCTGGGGCAGGTCCTCACCGCAGGTACGGGCAGGGCGGGGGGGCAGCGGGGATCCCTCCTCCCGGCCGAGCTGCCTCACCGAAGCGGCTCCGGCTTCGTCTTTGGGAACGTTGCTTCTGGCCGTTAAGAGACGCGGTTCGTTAACGGAGGGCTGGAGCCGCACCCTGAGCTGCTCCCGGTGACCAAACCCAGTGCCGGGTTTTGGGGAAGGATGTGCTGGGGGCATAGTTTGGTTTTGTTTGGTTGGTTGTTTTTTTCCCTAAGCTCCTAAAGTAGCCAACAGCGTTTGTGTGAAAGTCGGTTTCCCTTCTTTGTTACAGCATCCTTCCTCCCACCTCGGTCATCTCCTCTTGTAAATTTAACATCATAACTAATGGGAACTCTGACGTGTGAAGGGCAATGCCCGCATTTGTGTTTGCCTACAAGATCTGTGATGCCACTTGTTTGGAGACAAATATTTTGATTTAATGAAAATGTGGCTGATAGGGAATTGTTTGGTTTGAACGGTCCCCTGCTTTTTCCAGGGAAATGTTTAATCTCCAGAGACATAAGGCAGGTTTATGTTTTGAAGACGGAGGAAGAATATGAAGGAAATAAGTATTTTTGTCTTAATTAAAGCTGATCCAGATTTCTGTATATTTTTAGCTTCCTGAACAATGTGTTCTCCTTGTCCATTTGTTTGCATACAGAGAGCTGGCATTACTTTGGCCTGGGGAGATGCAGATAAAGAATGTTTTCTTTGAATATAGCACTCCTATTCTCTCCATCAGGATTACCACAAAGAATAGAAGGTCTCACAGCTGTACTGGCTTAGTTGTGCTTTTGATTTCTGTAGGAATTTCTAGGCAAAGTTATCTGTTCATGATGTATGGGAGATATCGGAAGGAAACCCTCCAGCAAGTAGCAATTGAAATGAGCTCTTGTCTTACACACGTACAACAAGCTCGTGCTAATTTGAAGATGGTGTTTCATCTGACCTGCCATCAAAACCAGAGTTGCAGATAGAAAGCTATCAGTAGCAAGTCCCTGATCTTGCAGGTATTTTATTGATCAACGATATAAATGAGAGAGGGAACTGAGCTCCTGTTTACAGATTGCTGTGGGGAACTTCTCTTCCTATTTGCAACTGAAAATAGGAGCAAGCACTAAATTTTGGTGGAATTGGGATATCTGTCGTGAAAAAGTGACAAGGCTGACGTTTGTTCTTTAAGAACAGACAAAGGAAAAATGCTGCCTGTTCCTGCAGGTGCTGGCCAGAACCCTGTCCGTCAGGCGAGCGTTGCTGCGGGAATCCCTTACTCAGTGCCCGCCTGGAGCTGCCAGATGATCTGCGGGTCAGGCTTGAAAGCGGTGTGTCTGGCTGCTCAGTCCATCCTGACGGGAGACTCCAGCATCGTGGTCGCAGGAGGCATGGAAAGTATGAGCAAGGTAAAGCAAACGATTGCAGTCTCATTGCACTGACTTGTGGGCAGCAAACAGCATCGAGTTGTGTTGAAACACTCTATTTCTGGGCTGACGCTCTGGAGGCAGATTGAAAAAGTAGCTTTTTCTGCTCTTGAGGTTGAATTTATAGATGTAACCCTACTTCAGTAGGGTTTTTTTGTTGTTTTGGTGGTTTGGTTTTGGGTTTTTCTTGTTTTCTTTTGTTTGGGTATTTTTGTTTGGTTTTTTTTGTTTGTTTGTTTTGTTTTTTAAAAGACTGACCTGGCCACTGGAAAGGTGCCATACAAACACACACCACATCTAAAATTTCATCTAGCCCTGTTGTGGCGAGTGACTTGCTTGTGACAGCTGGCAATAGACAGTAGGGGTTTTTTTGTGTTGCAAGAAGCCCGGTGAAAGAGTAACTGCAAATGTTATTGTCCCCACCAAGATATTTGAGCTTGGAAAGGAAGTGAAGGGCTTTCATTTCAAGGTTTTCAGCTGAAGGCTGTATGGAGGAATGGTGCTGGGCTGGTGGTCTGATGCCTAACAAGGGAGTGACCTCTTTTGCCAGGGCTCACTCTCTGCCAGTGCTGAGAGTGATGCATGCTGGTGTTCACTGGCAGCAAAGTGCGATTGGGAACCACCCAGAGCAGACTGGTGGGATGGGGACCCGTGGCCGCATGGCCCCAGGGACAATTGATTTGATCAGTGGAGAGAAAACAGATTGCTGCTGCTTGGAGATCTGCTGCTGGGAAAATGTGGAGGGCAAATAGAGCATGTCAGCTGGCCAGCTCCAGAGGGAGAAACAGAGCCAGCAGCCAGGGAGATTGCTGGGATCTGGGGTAGCTGCCTGCAACCCTAAGGCAGGGATCTGTCTTTTCAGCTGCCTGGCTGTTCTGTTCACTGGAGAGACAAAATGAGTAACTCATTTCAAAATACCTTCTTGCAGGCTCCTCATGTCATTCACATGCGATCTGGGGTGAAAATGGGAGAGGCTTCCTTGCAGGACACTATAATCCTTGATGGCCTTACAGATGCTTTTTATCAATATCATATGGGTATAACAGGTAAGCAGTGACAGTCCAAAAAAATTAAATTATTAACTGGGAAGGGGAAGGAGGAAGTAACCTACAGGAAATTTCAGAAATCTGAAGTTTCAAATAAGGTGTTTCAATCTGTTCTTAAGTAGTAGTCACAAAAAAAGAAAGAAATCCCTAATATTGAAAGGCATTTAAGGCATTTTCTGCTTTGTTTGTAGAGCTATTGCATTTTGCTGGGGTATTCTTTCTGTCTGAGCTAACTTCACTGCCTCTTTTGCATCTGAGCAATGCAATCTAATATCAGAAAAAAATAAACAAGATAATCCCAGTATGTAACTGAAGCATTCAGCAGCACGGATTTACAGTGGGGAGGGATTACGTAAAGTGCACACATGGTTCTGCAACTTCAGGTTATTGCATCCTGGATGGGATAGTCAGCCAACTGCTTTTTTAGGCCTTGCTTATGAAACAGACTAACTTCAGAACTGTTCCCTGCTTTGAAGCAGCTGTGGAGAAATTGGAGCATAATAATCCACGGAAGTAATAAACTAGAAAATCTTGCTTGCATTTGTATTTAAGTTGATATGCCATCTGGGAGGAGATCCCACATGGAAGCTTTCACCCTCAAAAGAAAATAGAGAATCACGAGCAAACAAAATGAGTGAATCAGAATGAAAACTGTTCAAGAAGCTTAGCTGCTTGCTACAGCAATCATTAATGACTACCTTTGTGCTCACAATTTTACAATGTAGAATTTTAGCATGTCCTGACGGCAGTTTGCATTTTGTTCCTATTTCAGCTGAAAATGTGGCAAATCAGTGGCAAGTCAGCAGAGGGGAACAAGACCAACTTGCTGTACAGTCACAAAACAGGGCAGAGGCAGCACAGAAGGCTGGCTATTTTACAAAAGAAATTGTTCCTGTTCTTGTACCTTCAAAAAAAGGTGAGAATAGTGAGAGCTGATTTTAAAGAAAAATGTGTTTTCTGCTGTGGTCAGTGGATGGTTTCCCAGTTGTACAGCCTTTTCTGTAAGCTGTTCTATAAGCATGTAGCCTGTTGCTCTCCTACTCAACTTCCAGTAGCTATTTTTTTGAAATGATAGAGAAACAATGGGAATGGGGGATATCTAAATTTAGCTCTCTGCAAATACTGTTACTATCTGTTTTATTGAGGGTTTAATTACTATACAGGCAAACAGCTGACTTAACATAGGCTCAAGTAGAGTACCAAAATCAGTATCTTAATTTTGCTAGACTTCTGCTGCACCAAACTTAAAACAGTGATGTTGATCTGGCAAACCTTGCCCACCTAGTAAAAATATACAGTGACAACAATTAAGGTTACTGGTTAATTAACTGGGTAAGGTTACATATATTAGGTGTGTTTCTTTTTAGGTCTGTTAGGGATGTAAACAGACCTATTATGGTGCTTGAGCCAAAGGTCTGTTTTTGGAGCAGGGAAATTCACGGAATAACAGAATCTCAGGGATTGGAAGGGACCTTGAAAGATCNCTTTCCTCATATGGGAGATGCTCCACTCCCTTAATCATCTTTGTGGCTCTGCCCTGGACCCTCTCCAGCAGTTCCCTGTCCCTCTGGAACTAAGGTGCCCAGAACTGGACACAATATTCCAGATGGGCTCTCACCAGGGCAGAATAGAGGGGAAGGAGAACCTCTCTCCACCTACTAACCACCCCTCTTCTAATACACCCCAGGATGCCATTGGCCTTATTGTCCACAAGGACACAGTGCTGGCTCATGGTCACCCTGCTGTCTGGGTCCCTTTCCCCTACACTGCTCTCCAACAGGTTATTTCCCAACCTGTACTGGTACCTGGGGTTAATTCCCCAGCTCCTTGTGAGGTGGATGCAAGAACTGAATTTTCCAAACGGAAATCAAGGATCAGTTGTTCAACATTTGCATTGACCTGACCTTGTGGGAAAAGTTCTGGCATTAGGTAGGCCGGTTACAAACTAATGCAGGGCTTTTCTGATACTAGTTTGGGTAATGATAGTTAATGACACTTGGCTACTTTTTGCAAGAAGAGGAACAGCAAGAACAAGATCTGCTTTTGTACAACTAGACAGTGTTTTAGTTGTTAGTGTTTGTCTCAGAACCCCAGCTGTCTGTCCTGCTAGCAGCAGCTGGAAGGAGCTTTAGCAAATGGCACCGAGTTGAAAGCTGGTGGTTAAAGGAATAGGGCATATATTCCTCATCAGCCTGTCATTTGAGCCAGATTTCTGCTCAAGTGTCTGCAATTAGACCTTCCTGAGTATAATGCTCTGTTTTTCAGGTCCCATAGAAGTAAAAACGGATGAACACCCTCGACATGGGAGCAACCTGGAAACAATGGCAAAGTTAAAGCCCTGTTTCCTGACAGACGGAACTGGGACGGTAACGGCAGCTAATGCCTCAGGTCTGTCTGGCTAAAACCGAAATGGAAAATAACAATAAGTGCTTGTGGCTCGAGGCAGGGTCTCTGCAAGGGTTTGGCTGCTGTGTGGTTACTGCTGAATAAATCTTGCAGAAAATGGCAATGTGTTTGACAGCATAGGTAGAACTCGAATACAACTGCAGTGGAGGATTTCGTTACAGATGCGTTGTCTTTTGTTTGCTTGCTTTCTGTGAAGCAATACAAGTGTTTGGACAATATCAGCAATATTTGATAGGAACAGAGAGAAACTACATCCTCTCTTTAAAACCAGCTGGGTAGTGGTTTCTAACTCGTCTGGGCAAAGGAAAATTTAACAACTCATGTTTGAAAACATTAGTCCTGTGGGACTGACTCTCCTGCCACGGGTAGCTTTGAAACTTCTTCCTTGGGTCTTTGTGCTGCCTCATTCAAAGTCTGCCTAATAAATCTGATGTGTTCCTTTTTCAGCTTGTCTCTCAATTTCTTCACCTGCTGCTTTTTGAATAGAAATCACCAACGTGTCATACTTAGAGCAGCATAGACACTTTACCCATTTTAAGCGTTTGTGGCAGACATCAGCCTTGGCTGATCTGAACATTAGGGATCTAAACCAACAAAACATTTGCAGTTTTTGTTTTGTCTAGATTGTGAATGTAGGCAAGTAGGAAAAGATTGGACAGTAAAAGCCATAAAACCCAACAAATGCATAAAAGCTGTTTGTCATTCCACAGGCATAAATGATGGAGCTGCAGCTGTAATTCTAATGAAGAAGTCGGAAGCTGCTAGGAGAGGTCTTATGCCCTTGGCTCGGATTGTATCTTGGGCTCAGACAGGTATAGATCCATCTATAATGGGAGTAGGCCCTATTTCAGCAATAAAGAAAGCTGTAAGTAATTATTTATATAACTCTGTATCCACTTTTTTTTAAACCTCTTGCTTGTAATGGCTTTTAGTTTTCTGGTTATCCTTGTTTTTTCTATATTCTAAAGAAAACTTAGTAGAAAAAGTGAAAACAAGATTTAAAATAGTGGAGAGTAGGTAAGATTTAGATTTCTAGTGGTACCAAGCTAGTGCCTGCTTGTTGGAAAAAAAAATATAAATGTTTAGCTGTATGAATGGAGTTCAGAACATAAAGTAGTCAGGTTTGTGGAAGGCTGCTTAGATAACCTAGGAAGCTAAAGATCTAATTCCACGGATGTGTATACTGACCTAACTTGGGGATGATTTGGTCCAGCTGTGATATGGTTCTGATGCTGTGTCTGCCCAGGTTAATGTCCAGATGGTTGCCTGGCTGTATCTGCAGCAGTACAACACGGAGGGCAGGGCCAGCAGGTACATCTGTGTTAGGAAACGTGATGGTGCCCGTTGTGTTTTGGTTTGCCCAGCAAAAGGCTCACAACAGGCAAATTGTATTCCCTGCAGATGGGACTACACCAGAAGGTGCGCTCCGGAACCGCATCTAACGTGCTCTGACCGTTACTGCACCCACTGGTGCTCTTTGTGTTCAGTCCACGGGATGAGGTTCTCAAATACAGTGCCCTGAGTGAGCAGCTCTGGTTGGTACTACACCGCTCACCTGTATAAACGTAGTCCCTGGCACAGCTAGCTGATTATCTGCTCTTGAATAGCTAATAAGGATAGTTTTGCTTTAGTATTCCTTCTTAGTTTTCTTTATATTGTGTACAGGCCTTATTATTTTCATCTCTGAAATGTCCTAGCAATGGAGAAGCCTAAGTTGAACTCACCTGAGCTCGGTGGCTTTTAATGGGAAAATCAGAACTGTAATGCTGGAGCTTTTTCTTGTCAGATCTCACACTGTTCTTTTAAATCAAGAACACTATAAACGCGTACGCAATACACATTTTCAGTTTAAATTGTAGAACAAACAAGCTGCATTTAACAGTACATATAATTCTACAGGTACTCTGAAAAAGGGCACAATATGTCTTAATGTAAACTGTGTAAGGTGTGTTATCCAACATTTCACACCCTCCGTGAAATTTTCCAGAATTTCATAGTAGCACCTCATAGTGAGAGAATGACCAGGCCATGCATTTTAGGGTTGCAACAAGATAATGAATCTTTAAAAGGTAAGACTTTTCCCAGAAGGAGAGTGGTTTCCATGCTGTCTCTATAATACCTAGTAGAACGAATCATAGAATTATCTATGTTGGAAGGGGCCTTTAAGGTCATCTAGTCCAACCATCAACCTAATGCTGATAAAAAAACTCCACCAACCAACTAAACAAACAAAAATATGCAAAAAAGAACCCCGTCACTGAACCATGTCACTGAGCACTATGTCAACCTGTCTTTTGAATACCTCCAGGGATGGTGCCTCAACCACTTCCCTGGGCAGCCCATTCCAAAGCTTAATAACCTTTTCAGTGTAAACATTTTTCCTGATATCCAGTCTGAACCTCCCCTGGCGTGACTTCAGGCCATTTCCTCTTGTCCTATCGCCTGGGACTTGGGAGAAGAGACCGACCCCTGCCTCTCTGCACCCTCCTTACAGGTTGTTGTAGAGAGTGATGAGGTCTCTACAGCCTCCTTTTCTCCAGGGTGAACCACCCCAGCTCCCTCAGCCTCTCCTCATAAGGCTTAACTCTCCAGACCCCTCACCTCCTTTGTTGACTGTACTCTTGGAGATGCAGCAGCCTGGCCAGCTGGTTGTGAAATACCATTGCTGCAGATGAGACTGCTGATAAATCATTGATGTTTAGAAACAAAGTGAGTGGAAATAAAAATGTAGATGTGTGGAACACACCTAAGCCTGTACCCGAGCAGGCGATTGCACCGCTGGTTTCTCAAGGAGCCAAACCCATGGAAAACTTCAAGGGTCAACTTTCATCTTAGAGGCAGGAGAGCCTGGATGAGTTATTCCTGACACCCACCACTAATGGTCACTTTGCTATTTCCTGTGTGAAAATCTGCATTCAGCAGGGAATCGCTAATGGAATCAGACTGATGTCCCAGAAAACTCACTTTTGATCTGCTAAAACCCACTCTGGGTAACGCTGTTTGTTGTGTCAAGGGCACCGCATACAGTCTGACCGGTGCAATTGCACCACCAACCAGTGTGAGTGTGAAATTGGCCAGGATTTCCCAAGAGCAGCCACCGTGTTACAGCACATTGCACTGACTTTTGCTGGCACTGAAATTTTGTCTGTTTTCTTCAAGTATTGTGTCATCCACCCTGGCTACGAAGATTAATTTCTTCAGCTTATAAGAGGTGGTGGCTTCAAATTAACCAATTTAAGTCTCGTGAAAAGCTTCCTCCAACACCGAGGAAAACCTAAAAGATAATAAAAACTCTGTTTTGTTTTCTCAGATCGAAAAAGCCAGCTGGACTCTGGAACAAGTTGACCTGTTTGAAATTAATGAAGCCTTTGCCTCGCTCTCTGTTGCAATAGCAAAAGAACTGAAAGTAAATCCAGAAAAGGTAATGAACGTCTCTGAGGCTGCAATTAGTTTGCTTCCCATAATTAGAATTCACCTCAATTTCCACCTTGTAAAGAAGGGCCTAATACTAATTACAAGGGCTGTTGCATCCATGTTCCATTTCTCCTTGAAATGATGGTAGCAGTTTCGGGCTTATTCACAACCAGGAGCTGTATCCAGTGAAGTCCCTCACGTTGAAGTGTAGCTAAGCCAGTTACATGACTTCTTAACTTGACCTTCCCCTTTTATTTTTATCTTTTCAGATTAACATCCAAGGTGGAGCTATTGCTCTTGGCCACCCTCTTGGAGCCTCTGGTTGCCGCATCCTTGTTACTCTTCTACATGCACTGGAACGAACAGGTGGAAAGCGGGGTGTTGCTGCTCTCTGTATAGGAGGGGGAATGGGAATAGCCATGTGTGTTGAGAGATGAGTGTGGATGGATGAATGACTGAATACCTCGCGCTAACTAGCTTTGAAACAGATCACTAATAAATTTCTAATCATGGAGTTCGCATTTGTTTGTTTTGCCTCCTATTAAATAAAAGAGCTTGCTCCACAGGGGTTGTTAACACACAATAGAACTTAAGTTCTCAATGCAAGGACCAACCTCACTTTCACAAATGAATGTGTTCACAAGGAAATAGCAGCAGCATTTAACCACTTGTTTTATTAACACTTTAGTTACAGGAGTGGGAAGTGTAAGTTGGACAAACATAAATAAAACCTAAGTTATTCTTCAAGTGCTCCAGAGTGAACTGCATCCTCATAGCACCCTCTCTGTTCTTTAGTTTCAGGGTGCAGTTTAATGAGATCATCAATTCGAAGAATAGTAATTGCAGCTTCTGTTGCAAACTTTAGGCTCTTGGTTTTGACCATGGTTGGTTCAAAGACACCGGCTTGCTTGTTATCGCGAGGTTTTCCATTGATCAGGTCAAGACCAATCCTGAAACCAAGAAATATTTTCAGATGGAAAGGTAGGAAAAAGTAGGAATGTAGCTGAGAGCGTGCTGTTTTACTGCTCCTAGGTCCTGGTGACACACACACAGGACTGAAGGACAGAGGGAGAAGAGTTCAGTGAATAGCTACGCCCTTTTCTGGGTTATGGGTTGGGGTTTTTTGTTGGTTTTGGGTTTGTTTTTTTTTTTTACATGCAAATCATGGTTCAGTGCCTGACAGAACAGTTCCCCATCCAAGTCACCAACCCACTTCACTTCTAAGAGCCCTCCTACAGGGAGATACTTGCCATTTCAGATTTTTGCGATCTGGGTTGACTTGAGCCTCGTTGTGGAACGCTCTCAACTTGGCAACCAGATCGGTGGCGTCTTGAGCAGCATTCACCGCCAGCGTGTTGGGAATTATTAGGAGGGATCTTGCAAATTCTGCTATCGCGAGTTGTTCACGTGATCCCTAGGAAGAAGAAAAATTTTTAAACCAATTGCTGCAACAAAAAGAGGAAAAAACATAACTGCCATCATGACTGTCGAGGGCAGGTAGGGGTTTTCACACACAAAACCTATATTTTAGGCCAAAGACCACGTAGTCTAGTTATCAGAGAAAAAGTAACTAATTTCCTCTATTTTAAAAAAGCACCTTCCATTCAGTAAGATGATCAGGTTTTCATGAACCACAGAATTGTCTTCTAGTAGGAGAAAATAAATGCTTGAAAATTCACATTGCCCTAGTCCGACACGATCACACTTCATTGCAAGACTCACCATGCTGGTCGCGTAATTTTCAAGATATATTGAAAGTGCTGCCTCTACAGCACCACCACCTGGGACAACAGACTTGGATTCCAACACCCTTTTGACAACACAGAGAGCATCGTGTATAGACCGTTCCATTTCATCGCACATGAAGTCATTAGCTCCTCGTAAGATAATTGATGCTGAAGTACGGGCCTTCGTACTAAGGGAAAAAAAAGAATCAGAAGTCAGCTGCATTGAACAAAATATAAATTAAAACTGTACCTGCTGAATTTTTCCTTCTAAACCCCAGCTCAGATGCTTTTAATGTCTGAAAGACAATCTTAACTCCACTATGCACCCTTCCAGGCCATGTACACTCTAACATAGTAAGTCAAGATTTAAATTCTAACAGGTAAGAAACTGGTTGGAATTTAGTCTTTTAGAGAAAGTTACCTGACAAAAGTATGACGGACGAGATGTTTTCCCATCAAATAAGGGGAAAATGTAATTAGATATGAAGAAAAGTTCTCATTGTACAGCCATCAGGCGAGCTAACGACTGCCGGTGTTACAGTACAAGCAGTCACGTAACTGAAGTACTCTGACCATGGGACTTGTTTGGCACCAACACACAAATAAGGCTACAGGAAGTTGAACACTGAGGAGGGACACTGAAGCAGCAGAAAAGTTAATATCCAAGGTGTGTTCTTGTTAAACAAACCAGTACTCATGTCTTAGGGTACCAGACAGCAGTGGCATACTAAAAACTCAAAGGGAAAATACCAGTTACTAACTGTTGCTCTTCTTACCCATTTAAAAAAAAACCAAACACCACAAACCACACTAAAAAAATACCATCTTAACTAAGTGGTCCATTTCATACTACCAGCCAGATGACCGATTCAACAAAGCCAGGACAAGCAAACCCTGTTCTCCACTATACATGCTCAGATTTAGCTTGCACCTCCTTATTCAGGTGAAATTCCTCAGATGGTACCTATGTCCCTTTACTGCCTGTGAAGGGAAGCCAGCGAGACTATCCTGCTAACAGCCAGGTAACGGAACAGCATCAGAATGCTCCAATAATGTCTCTAGCAATTTAACTGAATTTTATTGCAAATTTTAGGGAAGTTTGTTTAGTAACAAAATTTTAAGTAAAGTCTATCTAGCAGTATCATTGTCTCATGCATCAGGGTTGATGAAAGAGGTGTCCAGGTCCAGAAGAGATTAAATACTCTCACCTCTAATTTATTGGACTCACACACTTTTTACCATGTGAGTTACTACTTATACCACTGAGATAGCAGGGAAGTAAATAAATGCAATGTTATCTCAAACTTAGTAGAAACCATATGCAAAATTGACCACTTTAAAAAGGATCCTTACTTCTTGATTAAAATGAGCTCATCATCACAGATTCTCTCTTGAATCACCTCTTCTGCCTGTCCCAGCATTAACGCCTCAAAACTCTCCTCACCTTCGAGGTTTGCAAGTGTTGAACATATGGTTGCTTCAACAAAGAAAAAAGTGAAATTAGCATTCCATTCCAGAACATGCTTTTGCCAACTTCCCAGAACAGGCATGCAGACAAAAACCCAGAAACTGAAAACAGAAATAAAAGCAGCAGAAATTGGTTTTTCTTAAATTCAACAGCACTTCTAATTCCCAAGTAGCAGTTTAACACTCTGCAGTTTACAATCGATACTGTACTTTTGGTTCAACTATTACAGGATTTACTTTTCCACAGCAAATTTAAGGCTTGATAGTTAGAATCTGTATAGGACCAGAATTTCTTCCCCTATGATACAGGAATCCTTCATTGGTCTTGAACTGTCTAAATAAGGTACTTAAAACAACTCTCCAAAGAGAGGCTTATGAATGAGTCTTTATTAAAAAGACTTGAAATAAATACAGATTCTGGCTCCCATTTCCACAAAAGACAGTAGTTTTTTTCTCTTCTGTGCATCTTCAGCGGTCAGCTCTGACAGTACTCTTCTGCTTTGGCCAAATGGCCATGTAAAAGGAACAGTAAAGTTAAAAGCTAACAAGAGTGATTCAGCTCTACTCATCCTTTCCTGGTATGGTTTGTATGTTAAGAAAGCGTGTTTTGAAAATTAGTTACTAATTCCCTTACGACAGCTTTTACTGAACAAAGAGAAAGAAAAAACCCACGTCAGATACCTCCAGATGCCTTAGCAATCCGCTTCAGGTCCTTTTTTACAACTCTTCGTACTGCCATGGCACCTGCATCAACAAAGTATTTCAGACACATATCATCAATGCCTCCAGTGGTGAGAATAACGTTGGCACCAGTGGCGAGAATCTTCTGGATCCTTTCTTTGGTAATATCTGACTCTCTGCAAGGATAAAGCAGAAGTTATAAAATTGTATTTACAAGTCTGCAATCACATTCTGTCCATTTCCTGAAATCTTAATGCAGAGCTTGGCACTGCTCTGTGCAATTAACCACTGCACAAACGTGCTTATCTTTCTCAAAAACATATTAGTTCTGCCTCCAAAAGTGAAGACTTTTACCGTTAGTACTTGGGATCTTTGGGAAGTGTTAACAGTTAAAACTTTTTTACCTCTCGTGCTCAGCCAAAATTATCTCAAGCCACCTCAACTGAAGAGATCAAAACAAGCCTGTGAAACCCTACTGTCCCAGCTACTCAAGCTTCCACACACCTCTGCCGTATCTGGTCCAGCTTCTCAGGGTCCGAGATAACAACCTGAACCCCAAGTTTCATTTTTGCTTTCTGCAGGCTGAAGTCAAGACATGCAATCTTTGCATTAACTATTCTCTTGGTCATACCTGCCAAGAGACAAGAAAAAGGATTTGGTCAAATTGAGTTAACAGAACAAGAAGCCAGCATTACAGACTAAAAGTAAGGCTACTTTCACATTTCAAATTGCTTCTTTACCTTCAGTTCTGCCCTAGGACAGGAAAAGTCTAACAAGTCTCTACTATAGCCTGTTAGCTTTTTACAGACCCCGTCCCCAAAACGTGAATGACCACACAAAGCTGACCCCGTGAGTCTTGCATCCTTCACGTTACTTAAATCACACCACGGCCAAGTGGTAAGGGTTTTTCTGCACCTTTGTTTAACGGTTCTTCTGGAAGCTGCTTTGCAACTAACGCAGTCAGCGAGAACGTTCGCGCAGGAAGACCAAGAGGAGTTTGCACACAAGCTTTATGGAACACAGCACGTCCTTACCCTGTGATCCCACCACACAGTTCAGAGCGTAACCGTTCACAAGTATGCTCTCTTTTTGGCTGCGGCCATGTGCCTTCAACACGTTAACAGAGTTGATTGGATACCGAGCCTGACCCTTCTGGTCTGTGTATTTAACTGCCATTGCGGCATCCACCACCATATTTGCAAAGAAATCACCATCGCTACAACGCTGTTAAGGTTAAAACTGAAGAAAAAACCTAATGCTTAAGAAAGAAAAGAAGTCACTGCCAGTGCCCAAAGTAGGAGTCAGAAACATTTTCCAAATAAGAACTCCAGAAAGGTATGGCACTACTACCTTTACTACTCCCTTAAAGGAACAAGTAATTCTTTAAACTGAAATATTGCTAAGGAAATTATGACAGGCTAGTATGATGCCTGCATTTTATGCCCTTTTTGTTCTTTAACAAAGCCACCTATCCTATGGCCAATCTGCATCCTCTTGGTAGCAACAAAGGCTAAAAGTGTAGGTTTTTCTATGACTACGAAACAAAATGCAATCTTCCTTCCTCTAATTTCACTCCTCGGGCACCTGACTTCTGGAATGCATTCTTCCACTCACACAACTCCTTATCTAGTCTCACTAAGAAAACAAGGTTTAAAGAACTTGGAAGAGTCTGAACAGATTTTCTTATGCCAGGTGGTAACATCTGTGAAAAGTTTTTCACACCCCTGCTATAAAAAAGGACAGCTTGAATACTGTACCGCCCTCCTAAGAACTTCTGTAAAGGAAACCAGCCTACTGACTCAAGCTCTCCAACCAATCACTTAAGTAGCTTGATGAAGTTAAAGGATACATTCCTATAATTTTAGAGGACATCGATGTTTTAGCAGCATTAATTAGGCACTCCCTGCCCAGTTCATCTGTGTTAATGATAAGATTTTCATTGATGTAGCGAACTGCTTCCCTGTAGAATAAAGACAAATACTGGTAAAGAATTCCACCCACACAAAGACAAAAAATGTTTTCAGCCCTCTTAAATGTTATCTCAAAGAAGACAGGGATGACATCAATTCATCTTCTAGGACAGTAGAGTGACATTTTTATGTGAGACTCTAGAAATTCAAATTAAATAAAAAAAATATCCCAGACCACCAAAAAAGCTGAAAACACCAAAACCAAAAATGCCATATTCACTTTGCACCAAGAAGCTTGTATTAACACAGTCACAAATACAGAAACAAAAAGCATGCAGTTATTGTACCTTAAAAAAATGCAACTTCAACTGTATTAGTTTCTTACTTGCAAGCAAGTCGGTATCCACCAATAATGGAGGTAGGATGAATTTTCTGCTTCACTAGCTCATCTGCATTTTTTAGAAGTTCCGCAGCAATAATTACCTGTTTGAAATACAAACACTGAATCCATGTGTTCCCTGAAAGCAAAACAACTACCTGTTGCCAGTAAGTAAAAAGTAGAATCACAAAGTTGTCCAGTGTCTGCTCGGTCAATCAAGAATTATAAATAGTATCCAACATAATGGAAGACTCCTGTTTCCACACACAGCCCCCTGCAAGTTGTCTGTAAGAGTTTTCAACACGCAGCACCCTTACTGTCCTGACACTTTTAACTTCTCAGAGTTCTTAAAAATAAAGTACTTTAATTCAGAATCTATCCTGAACCTTCAAGAAAGGAAAAAATACATAATGAACCTGCAGTAAGCAAATCCCATTCCACAGCACCAGCTGTGTACAGAAACCAGCATCTCTAAAACCCCACAAGTTTAATTGCTTTACTCTGTAACCTGCTTAAAAAAACCTGTTTATATTCAGCCAACTCTAAGGTTTCCCAAGCTGTATAACTGATCCACATTGCATCAAGATTCCTAACAGATAAATCAAAAGCTGCACTGTGACAATGAAACATTGACTTTTGTGTATCTTTCTACGTACCACTGAGGTTGTCCCATCACCAACTTCTTTGTCTTGCAAGTCTGCCAGCTCACAAAGAACTTTTGCAGCAGGGTGTTCCACTTCCAGCAGTTTCAGAATGGTTGCACCATCATTAGTAATAGTCACATCCTAATTTTCAGAAATTGGGTGTTAATACAAAACATATTTCTATTACGTTCTTACCGCTGTGCTTCACAGTGTTTATGCAAATGAAACTTAATTATTCTCTGCATATAACCAAAAAATAAATATTTATACTAAATGTTTATTGCTTCTCTTCAACCAGGGGTTCCATTCCAACAACAGAAATGTTACCAGTGCAGAATCTGCACTTTATTTTTACCAGTTAGAAGTGTGACAGGAACTCATCAAACCTTTTGCACGCAGCAGGTTAGCAGTAGTGTGGTGACCACCCTCTAATACACTATTTTATCACAGCTGCCTGTAAAACTGCAAACTCTCCTCATTTGCTCGGAATATTTTAAACTATGAAATACAGAACATGGCTTTAAGACTATCATGGGATCATTTGAATTCTTTTTTGTTATTTCTTCTAATTTAGAAACCAGGATACACAAGTCTTCACCATCACAAGGCCTGCCTTTATTGGTGATATTCCTGTGACCTTTACCGACACTTTTAAGTGGTCACAAGAACTTTAACGTAGAAAGGAGACACCTCTGCTACAGTACTAGGTGAAACTAAAATGATGTAGCATCCATTACCCGATGTTCATTGTACCACAATTCTCCTCCTATCTCTCTCAGAACCATGAAAAAATGCAGGTATGTGCACAGGAGACCTATGAATCACACCCAGTGTGCTTTTACACACACTGTAAAGTATTCCTTTTCCACAGGAATGCAAGTCCTCCTAACGCTTCTTACAAGAAACTTACTTACCCCAATATCATCCACCAGCATCTTATCCAGACCAACTGGCCCAAGAGAACTCTTCACGATGTTGGCAATAGCAGATGCAGCAGTAACTGAATAAATTAAAGAAAACAGAAAACAAGTTTTATCTTTCCAACTTGAAGGAGATTCAGGCTTACAATAAAACGTGCCAAGGACCTGAAGTTCAGAAACTTAAAATACAATCTGTGCAAAACCTCACCCTTCCCTCCAAGCTGGTTCAGCTAATTAACCTGGCAAAGCTAACTAATCATAACCGTATTCTGCTGGCTTGGTAAGATGGAGGACACTTTACTGAGGTCAGAAGAACTGTGGTGGTAGCTTAAAAGAAGTTGGTAGCGCTTTCTTTTCGCAGCAGCAAGTCATGCCATGAAACTTCACTCTCTCCTTTACCCCTCAGTTCTAGGCAGATACAGAACAATGGTAGCACCATACATCAATTAGCCTACAACGGAGTCAAGAAAGTAAAAAATTATCTCAGTGATGACTAAAGTAACACAAATGCTTCAACATAGTGGCTTGTTTAAGGAATGTTTTGCCAACTTCATATAGGAAAAAGATACAATCGACCTTTTCCTTCAGACCATGGCAAGTTTTTCTCTATCCCACAAGCATAGCCACTTTATCTGCAAATTGAAAAAGTGGTAGTATAATGGGAACAGTGACAAGTCAGACTCTCACGATCATCAGGAAGCAGGTCTTCAGCTTCTTCCTTTGTCTTTTCCATACTCAGAAGCTGAGAACAGTCTAGAAATTTGCAGCCACCCGAGACTTGGCATAAAACCTTGATAAATATGGGAAGTTTCTAAGAACTACAGTTCAAGACACTCATCTTAAGGGCAGTCCCCACCTTCCAAAGCAAGTTATTTTTCCTGTGCTGTGGAAGCAGTAAGCTCCCCCAGCTGCCTCTTTCACACCAAGGTCCCTCAGCCTTGCCTGCTCATGTCCTGAGAACTGATCAAATGAATGATCACCACAGAGTTGGAAAAGACCTTAAAGATCATCTAGTTCTAACCCCCCTACAATGGGCAGGAACACCTTCCACCGGATCAGGTTGCTTAACGCCCCATCCAGCCTGGTCTCGAACGCTTCCAGGGATGGGGCACCCACAACTTCCCTGGGCAACCCGATGCGGTCAGCAGCCGCCTCCTTGCCCCCTTTCCTCTGCGAGTAACTTCTACCAAAGAAGGGAACTCGGAAACACTTCCCCACCGAAACGTCCAGGAGAGGCGCGGGATGGCACCAGCCCCTTGTCTCCTCGGAAAGGTTGCGGAGAATGAACGGTGCCACCCGCCCTCCGTCTCAGCGGCAGCATCCTCTCCAACAGCTCCAAGGGTCACGGGTCTGAGGGAAGCTGGCGGCAGGGCGAGGCCCTCCCCGGCTAGGGACTGAGGCGGGTGAGCACATGGCGGCGGTAACGGCTACGCCATGTTACCTCCGTTCCGCCTCCCCGCCGCCCCCGTCCCGCCGTTCAAACAAGCCCCAGCCGGCGGCGCGCTGCCCTAACCGTTCTGCGTGCGGATCGTGTCGCCGCTGGTCCGCTCGCCGAAGACAGCCAAGGGTCCCTCCATCGCCGCCATCTTCCCGCCCGGCCGCCGCGCGAGACGCAGAGGGCAGGCAGCGCGCGGTGCCGCGGAATGGCCAGATAGAGCGCAAAGGATGCTGGGTACGCACCCCACCCCACCCCCGGAGAGGCGGCGGGGAGGGACAAGGGGCGGTGCCACCCGCGTGAGGGGCGGTGCCAGGCCCTGCCTGTCGAATCCAGAGGCGCGGCGCGGCCCAGCCTCAAGCCGCCATTGGTGCGCGCGGCCGAACAAAGCCGCCACGCGCAGGGAGGGGCAGGAAGGCTTCCACCGGCTTCTAGAAGGTGTCGGGGGCTGGCGGGCATGCGCACTGCTACCCGCGCCTCTCAGGGGCGCAGTTCAGGGGGAGGGGGAGGGATGCTGTCGCGGGAGGCTGCCCCGTGGCGGAGGCTCGTCATGTCATGAAGGGTGTGTAGGAACTCAGTTTAACCACGTAGGGGCCGAGGAGCAGGCAGCCGATGGGCGGCGCCTCCTGGCCGTGTGGGTTTTGGATGTAACGGCGGCAGCTACTCCATAGGTTGCAGCACTGAAGAACCCGTTTTGCTTTGTAATAAAAGCTGCCTCCTTCCTGTAGCCATGGCAGGAGTGGGGAGAGGAAGTCGGTGTTTCCGTTTGACGTCACCAACTGCGGGTGGAAGTCCTCCCGGGACCGGCTTCCGGCCTTGCCAAGATGGCGGCGCCCAGGTGCCCCTGAGCGGCGGGGACGCGACAGCCGTCTGAGGCCGTGGCGGGCATCGGTTCGCCATGGCGCTGAGCGGCCGCAGCGGCCTGCTGCTGGTAGCCGGCAGGCTCCAGGGACGTGGAGCGGGTAAGCGCAGCCTCTCTCTGGCTCGCTCCGCCGGCCTTTTCCGACGCGGGGCTTGGCCTCTGTCCCCCGTTGCCGGCGGAGAGCCGCTCGGCGGCCGAGTGTCATGGCAGGGCTGCTCCGCCGTGCGCAGGATCTGATCTATGCCGGGCTGCCGCCTGTAAGAACCGTACGGGCGGTTGTGGGACGGGGCCGTTGTTGGTAGGTCTCGGGGCGGGCCGGGCTATCTGACAAGGAGAGGCCCAGTCACACTTTGGTGGAAGTTCCCCCCCGCCTTTCAGAATTGAAAAGTTGTTTAGCTGACTGAATTCGCAAGCCTAACTCCAAATTCGTGTGTGGTAGCTTAATTAGTGAGAAGCAGCTTGACAGGATTGAGGATTTTTACCTTGTTACTTGGTAGTGCTGTCATTGCTTCTTTGTATAGTTCACTTTTAGCATCTTGTAAAGTCTTAATTCTAGGGATCTTCTAGTAATCAATGAGTTTATATTATACGTGTGGGTTTTGAACCACTATTTTTTTTTATTTTTAGTCTTTAGTTCACCTCATAAATTGGAGAAACAGGTTGAGCTCTGGTGATCTACCTATTTAGTGTTTAAAAAAATAAGGAGAAAAAGTTAATTTTGCCCTGTTAAAATGATGCAGCCTGTAAAAGTTGTATTGTATCCATTCTACTGTCCATGCTATATATAATTTTTTTTTTTTAAACTGTGAGGGTGTTTCATTTCCTGCTTTCCCTTGAGGTCTTCGTTTTGCATCAACTACAACCAGTCTCAAAACTGAGACTGAAGTGGACACAAGTGAAAATGAGGTGGTTGCTCCAGACTTCACTAACAGGAACCCTCGGAACTTGGAGCAGTTGGCCCTGGCTAGGAAAGAGCGTGGCTGGAAAACAACATGGCCAAAGCGTGAATTCTGGCATAGGTGAGTCAGAAAGTCACTGGCAGACATGAGGACTTCAAAACAAATAAAAAGAAACCCAAACAAACCCACCAAGTGGTATTTCTACAAAATGCACTTTTTGGGTTGTTGAATTGGTTGATCCCTTTAGTTCTTCTTAACTAACAGCTATCTTCAGTGGTCAGAAACAGTGTGCTAGCATCACATGAATGTTGGCATATGTGTTGAAGATCTATTGTTAAGCTAGCAATAATATTGCTTAAGAAAGTACTGTTTAACTTAGAATCCTCAATTTTAGTCCTGTGCTGACTGTGCCTCATTGTTTTACTGGAGTACCATAATAGTTTGTTGTGTTTTGTTGGTTTATTTTGTTTGGGTTTTTTGAAAAAAAAATATGCTGATTTCTTGTCCTCTGGTGAATAAATTCCTTTTAAGCTGGTGATTCAAAGTCATTATTTTGTTCTTGAGGGGAGATCCACATCCAGTTTGTTTATAGCATCATTCAGGTTGAAAGAGACCCTTGGGATCACTGAGTCCAACCACCAGCCCTACTCTACAAAGTTCTCCCCTACACCATATCCCCCAACACCACATCTAAACACAACCACATTCAGGGATGATGACCACCTCCCCAGGCAGCCTATTCCAGTGTCTGACCACTCTTCCTGTGAAAAATTCTTTCCTAATGTTCAGCCTAATGTTCCAGCTTGAAGCCATTCCCTCTCATTCTATCGCTAATTACCTGTGAGACCGGCACAGAACTCCCTACAATGTCCTTTCAGGTAGTTGTAGACAGTGATGAGGTTTCCCTCAGCCTCCTCTTCCTCAAACTAAACAGTCCCAGCTCCTTCAATTGTTCATCATAAGATTTATTCTCCAGGCCTTTCACCAGCTTAATTTCTCTCCTCTGCACTTGCTCCAGCACCTTGACATCTCTCTTGTATTGAGGTGCCCTGAACTGGACACAATACTCCAGGTGTGGCCTCACCAGTGCTGAGTACAGGGGGACAATCACCTCCCTGCTTCTGCTGGTCACACTATTTCTGGTACAAGAAATAGTTCATACCTAGAAATCTGATACTGTTTCAGTGCAATAGGAAATAGTTGCTCATAACACTTTGTGGTGATATGTTACGGCTTAGGAAGTACTGCTTGACCACTTGCTGCTCCTGCCAAGCTGTTACCTGCTGTGTGAACAGATGCCTTTAAGACACTGCGTAGAAAACCTAAGGTTACATTTCTGCTGGAGCATTTCCAGCAGAACTATGGGCTGTGATCTAGCCCATAAGCACCCGTACCACACTGTGTGGGTGTACGCTGTGGCGCTTGGTTTGGGGCGAGTGCTGGCGTGAGGCAGCGTAGGTTTGTCACCTGCGCAGCTGGTGAAAAGCAGCTCTTGGAATGAACTGGTAAAATGAGTCCTATTTTATGTTCTAATAAGGTAAGCAGAATAATAAGATAGTAACTGCAATATTAAGAAACCATTATTGTGTTAATAGCTCTGGTACAGTCAGTTTTATTTAAAGTTGAGTCGCTTAATGCATTCAAGCATGTGCATGTTTGCTCTCTTCAGACCTGGGAAAGACATCGCACCCCGTGTCCTTTCTCTCTTTCACTCAGATTACGGCTTGAGCGGACACAGCATTACGTAGAAGCCTTCGTTGAGCGCTGTAATGGGGATGTTGTGCTATCTGCCTCTACCCAAGAGTGGGCCATAAAGAGACACCTGTACAGTCCCAAGGGAGTATCGGCTTGCAAAAACCTCGGCCGCGTAATGGCACAGCGCTGTTTGGAAGCAGGAATCAACTTTGTGAACTTTAAGGCTGTTATACCCTGGGAACATCGTTGTGACTCGGCAAGTACCCATCTCCTGACACTCGTTTGGCCTGGTTATTTTTTTTTCCTTTTTAAGCATTAATTTTACTCCACTATTAATTTTCTTATGTGGCTTGACAATCCCTTCTTGCAACACTTGAAAGGGTAATTGACAAGCTGTAGTTCCTGGCATTATGATTCAGTAAGGCTGTAGACCTCTGCCCCTACACGTAACATGTCCCTGCTGAAACTTTGGTGCTGATGGCTCTTCCTTGTACTTATTTGTGTCTCTCTGTCTTTTAAACAAGATTCAGGAATTTCAAAAAGCAATGGAGGAGGGTGGTGTTGTTCTGCGTGAGCCACGAAGAATCTATCAGTGAAATGGAGAGTGTTGAGAAAACTTTTCAGGGAACACTGGTGACTTCTTCAGGCACGTGTACAGGCACAGGAAGGTCCAGAGTTGGAAAAAGTTGGAATATGGCATCTTACAATAAAACATTCTTAAATACATGGAAGTGTGTCATCTTCTTGATTTTAAAAATCTTTAACACCTTTCTTTTGAGGCTAGAATAAACTGTTGTAGTTCAACCTGAGAGGCTAACAGAATTTACTTCAGACTTCAATAATATTAAAGTATATTTGAATTATTTTTTTTGCTTTTGATTTTTGTGTGTGTTCTAACCTGAGCTCTCGGATTCCCTGATCTGTGTAGAGGCACAGTCTGATTTAGCAGAATGCCATCAATTTATGTGAGTACTCGGAACTTTATTGAAGTTGTGTACTAAACTTGGTGAAAAGACTTAATTAGCCTAACTCATCTTCGTAGCTTTCTCGCCACCCTTGCATTCTCATTTCTTAAACCCAGGAGGGAAGCCCATGTCTCCCGGCCTGTGCCCACCGCCTGGCCACTGCCGGCTGCTGCCAGCTTGCCGGCCCGATGGCTCGCCTGAGCCCCCTACATACCCCCGAGCTCCGTCGTCCAAACCTCGTCCGTCCCCGCCTCAGCCTCGGCGTCCGGTGGGCTTTTAAAGCCGGGGAAGGAAGCCCCGCGGGAGCGGCGCAGGCGCGGCGGGCCGGGGGGCAGCCGGCCATGGAGGTGGGGGCGGCCGAGTTCGAGCGGTGGCTGCCGAGCCTGCGGGACCACGTCAGTCGCGCCGCCTTCCTGGGTGAGCCGCTGCCGGGGAAGGAGGAGCGGCCCCCGGCGACCCCCAGCTGAGGGGGCTGGCGGGGCCTTGCCCGGCGGGCGCTGGGGTGTATTCGAACAGATCATGGCGCCGGTGTGCTTGGGCACAGCAGGGGCTGAGGCGCGGGGTTTTAAAACAGGCCGAGGAGGCTGGGGACGAGTTGAGCCCTCTCTGTGGCGCTGGCTTGGCCTTGGGAGGAAGCGACAGGGGACATGGATAGATGGACATATCCCAGTGGGTTTGAGAGGGGCAGTAGTGAGGAGAGGTCTTCCAGGGGTACACCTGCTTCATATTTCAGACTTAATTTTGTCTTCTTTCCCCCTCGGCAGCCCTTGATATGGAGTTTACGGGCTTACATTTGACTGCCCCACAAAATAACAAGCCCAGGTAAAGCCGGTGGACATGAGGTGTGCGGGAGCGCTGCCGCTGGAGCTCTGTGAGAACCAGCCTGGTGTTCCTAACCTCCTCGTTTCTCGCCCCTTTTCTCCCAGTCCCAGTGCTGTCCATAGCCTGTTCGATTGCCCAGCGGAGCGGTACCTGAAGGCCAGGCAGAGTGTCCAGTGCTTCACTGTTGCACAGCTCGGTGAGTGCTGGTCTGAGGCAGAAAATCATCCTACAAGGTTTTCGTCGGTGGTAACTGGCTTTTGGTGACCTGGTAGGCCCTGCAGGTTGCTCTGGTCTTAATTCCCTCCTTACCGAGGCATCTGTTTGCTGTGGTAAGGTGTGCTCCGCTCCAAAGTTTAATGCTATCACTTTTTTAATACTTTAAATAATGTAAAGTCATGTGGACCATATGCTTTTTACTGGTCTGAAAGTTGTTCATATTTAAAGATTGCAGGCACAAATGCAGGGCTTTTAGAACGGAGCATGCAAGTGAGAAGTAGGTGGCAGCACTCCTCTTGAAGGCCGTGTCATTTGATATCATGTGTAAGGGAGGAAAACGAGGTGGCTAGTATTTCTGGTATTTCTAAAATAATGAAAAACTTAAGCAAGGGCCTGCATGGTGAGGGAGCCCTCTTGACAATTAACAACTAGTTAGTGGTCAAGAAACCAGTTCCAAAACTGTTTAAAGGCTCTGTGATGTATTAATGTGCTTTTCAGGGATTGATAGGAAAAAAAATAGAGAACCTAAGTAGTAAAAAGCATGTTTCAGTCCTGTGTAATGCCTAGCTCCTCCCAAATGCTTCTGCAGTGTAGTTGGACCCACAGACCTGTGTGTGCACAGTCAGAGATTTTTTGTTACCATCTCAGCTCTTCCTGACTGTTGCTCCATGTATTTGCTATTTAATCACACTTGACTCCTTTTCCCACTTAGCTCTAAAAGCTTCTCCCTGTTCAGCTCTCGGGGAGCTGCGGAGGGGCCTGGCAATTGCTCTTCAGATTTGCACTGTGGCATTAGGGAATGGAAAAAAAGCATTCCATCTGGGGATCCCCACGTGCCTTCTCTGATTTTCACGCTCTCTGTGGACATCCAGCTAGACATTGCTGTTTCAATGGGTGTTTCTCTCTCTTGCAGGGCTGGCAATATTCTCAAATGAAAATTCAAACAAGTAAGTAAAACAATGAAGACAGCGCAGTTGAGATTTTATGCAGAATTCTCTTGGGAGGTGTTATTTCTTGTAATTATTTTCTATAGAGATTTTTCTTTTCGTTGTAGGTATGTGGTGCATTCATACAACTTTTTTCTCTTTCCCTCGATGTTGGGACTTCCGGATGTTGAATTCACCCTCTCTGCATCTAGCATTCAGTTCCTGTCTCATTATGGATTTGACTATAATAAGGTAAGTAACCTCTCTGCCAGGAATCTAGAACAGAGGAAGTCTGTGCAATTACAGTAGAAATTAAGATTAATATCCCTAAATGCTATATTTTTTGGGTAAACAGCACCTTGGTGAAGTATGAGTGCATCGTGTAGTTGGTTGTCAACAGGGAGAATGAGTGCTGGATTTTGTGAGCTGCCATAGAGGCAATATTCACATCTTTGTTAGTCTATGACAGATTTCCTCACCTCAGAAAAAGAAAACCTATCTCTTATGAGCTGACCCCAGTGGGAATCTTTACTAGCCATTGAAGTGGGGGAAGTCTCTCTCTTTACGTGCATCTTACATATTGCCACATACCCCATAAAATTCAGACTGTCATCGCATAAGAGCACTGCTCTAGGAGGTTTGGACAGGAAGCATTGTAATATCTTTGACACGTGAAGTATCTCATTAAGGGAAAGGTACAAGCAAAGCCAAAAAAAAAACCTGATCAGAATTGACAAAAATCTTTTTATTTCCTCCACACATAAACATATCTGCCTTTATGTAAGAATGCAGCTTGGATTACCTACCGTTTGTATTTTTGAAGAGGATATTCTGAGAACGAGGAACACCATCATCTTCCAAGTATATGCTGGGTTTGGACCTCTTTAACCTGCTATCCTCTGAGTCCTGCAAGAAAGTCCAGGGGCGAGTAACCAACTTGGCATTTTTCCCCCCCTCAGTTCCTCAAAGATGGAATCCCATACATGAACGAGGTACAGGAGAAGATCCTTAGCCAGCGTCTCTTAGCTGGTAGCTCGAAAGTCAGCAGGTGAGTGCTATTCAGAGAGATGGATCCCCAGTACTAGCTACATTGACAGCTCACCTTCTCTCAGATCACGTTTTGTAGAAATATTAAAGCCTATTGGTCTGAACGCCTTGCCACCAGCTGTTCCAGCTTTCTGTGATCTGTCTGAAGGAAGACAGAAATCACAGGATGCAATCTGGAGAATTGGGTGAATGTCAGGAAGGCACAAGGCTCCCTCTGTGAAGAGCTTTTTCTCACACTCTTCCTCTTTCCCATGATCCTTCTTTAGTGCCCTGGACAGGGATGTGCTGAAGAAGGCTATTGATGAAGTGACCCGTTGGATAACTGCAGCACGGGAAGAGGAGACTATGATTCTGCAGGATCTGAGTGGTATGAAACAGGATACCTCCCTTAGGCACCTCTGGGCCCTGAAAAGCTTCGTTGCTTCTACCGAACCTCTGGGGCTTCTGCTGCCTGTCCTGGTAAACTGCTCTCCTGAGAGCAAAAACATCTGTGCCCATCCTGCCTTTACAACTCTTTGCCTTGTCTGCGCCTCAGTTCTTTTCAGGCATTCATCTCTGGGCTCTGCTTTTGTGCTTTTTGGGATGATGGGTCTTTCTGTAGTGAAACTGGGTATCTGAGTGTTTGGAGCATGCTTTGTGGTAACTGACTTCCATTTTGTGCTGCTTTGGAGCAGCAGCTGCAGAATTTGTAGTTGCTCTGAATCAGGACAACTTTTGACTTGTTCTAAGTCCTGGGTGATCTGTTTTTTGTTTTCTTCCCCTTGGAGAAGGGAAAGGTGGTTCTCCTTTCAGAGTTTGTGTCTTCTGCTGTGGAGGAACAAGGACCCCCATGGAGATACATATACATGCCAGCGGTGATAAACAGGTCACTTACTACCTGTGTTAGCTTTTGGGGGCACTATAGCAGAGCAGAGGAATTTCTGTGCTATTTTGGAGGAGTTGAGGGGCAGGGAATTGTAGTAGTTGTAGCCTGTATGTTTCCTCACAGAAACCAAATCTTTATCTTTTAGGCCAGGGAATAAAATACAGAAAAGGTTAGGAAGGACAGAAAGCATTTATGGCTTTTGTCTGTTGATGCTTCTTCTGCAGCGCGTGAAATACAGGGGGTGGGGAGCGTGCTGTGTTATGTACATGCTATGTCAGCTCTAGATAATATGATATTGATAGTTTAGTAGGATCTGGCAATAGTGAGCAATTGTGGCAAGAGAGGTGTTTAAGTAAGCAATAAGACTGATTAAGGTATCTTTTTGCATGCTGCTCAGAGGAGGACTGGGTTAGCTCTTTATCACCTGAGTGGAAAAATGCATTGGTACCTCTCATCTGGGCTTGGCCTCTGGGTGTGTTGCTCTGAAACCTTCCCAAAACACCAACAGTCTTTCAGAGTAGTACCCTTCCTCAGTTGTCTTTTCAGTTAGACTTTTCCTTTCAAAGCTTATTTGCCCGAAATTCTCACTGTGACCTTTTTGGGTTGTTTGGGTTTATTTTGTGGTTTTTTCCTATCATCATGTATGATAATGTACCAAGATCATACATTGAGGAATACTTTCTGTGCACTGGGGGAGAAATATCTGGTCAGTCCTTCTGTCTAGAAAAATGTGTTTCCCCCAATAGACTCCTCTGCACTTCTGAAATTTTTATTACTCCTTTTCTTTTTCCTTTTGTTTCCCCTCAGGCTATCAGATTTTTGAAGTTCAGTTGGTTCTTAGAAATGCTCTGCAAAATGTTTGGACACAGCCTCTTGGAGACAAGAAGGTGAGACGGGAATGTGAACCCTGTGGAAAGGTAATGTCTATCTAGCCAGACAGGACTGGCATTCTGTCAGGGACTCTGAAATGTTGGTTGTACCATTAATGATTGATAGGGCCCAGGAGAGGAGAAGACAATAAGAAAGGAGTGTTCTGGAGAACGTTGATTGTGGAATGCTAAGAAAAAAGACCCAGAAAACTGATTAACTTCGGTTTGTTTGTCCTGTAGCCACAAAATCCCTTGAGCTGTAAGTGCTTGTCCTTGGGATGCTTCTGGAGGGACCTTTTCTGTCTTTTCAGACTTTTATCAGATCTCTCCTTCAATACCTCCCCAGGAATATATAGGTTTTAGCCTTTATTTGTGGCTTTGTTTTGTTGACTTTTGCCATGTTGTTGCTTTGAAGAGTTCTAGTCTGTCTGTTGTAAGCCTTGCTGGTTTGCTATCTTACATTTGGTGAAATATTTTCAAAATTAAACCTATGGTTGTGAACTTCTTAAAACATGAATATGATACCAGTCAGTTGCTTAGAAGTAGTTGGTGTTTTTGTTCCCCCCATATCTGGTCTGATAACCAGTGTCATCAGAGTGACAGATGCACCCAGCCTTCTCACCTGAAGCATAACCTTTGAAGACTCAGTTTGTGTGACTGCTGTTTGTTTCTGGTTTTCGGTGCCATGAACTTAGCATATTTGTGTCAAGTTAAATTGGATTATATTAATTTGTGCTCCAAGAAAGCTGTGGTACAAACTGTCCTCTTAACAAGAGAAGTGTTAATAAGACACCCTTCAAGCAGGTCTCTTGTTACTGGCAATCCTAAGGCCCCAGGGGATGTGCTGTTTCTCCATCCTTCATAGCCTAGAAGCTGAACTTGTCCTCAGCATTGCTGAACACCAGTAAGCAGTGTACATACAACTAGCATGGGACACTGAGGTACCCAATGACTGTTCTTTTCAGGTAATGGTGAAAAAAGTGACTCCACAGCAACGTCAGCTTCTGGAGAACTCTCCTTATGACTGCTGCCAGAAGGAGCTCATTCTCCTGTCTGCCCGGGGCTTCACCAACCTCTTCCAAACACTTGTTAAAGCCAAGAAGGTAAAATGCCTCATCCCTACTCTATTTTCATCTCTTTTTGGTTTGCTACCTTGGATGTAGAGGGATGATAAAATATAAAGGAGTCATTTGTATTAAGTAACTCATTCTTCAGTTGTCAGTAAGACTCAGGTGAATTCTTACATTGCAGTCATGGTTAGAAAAAGAGAGTGGTAAACACTATGTCTTCTTATTGACCAGGTCCTAGTCTCAACACATGCTCAGAATTACGGATCCAAACACTAGACCTTCCTGTGTTACTTTTCTATTACTTCTGCAAGCCCAGTGCAGCCAAGGGGCAGGGTGACAGAACCAATTCTGTGATGTGTTTCTTATGTCACTTGAGAAAATGCAGGAATCTGCAATGTTGAAAATCCTTGTCACCATCTAAGAAAACTGGGCTTTTCAGCATGTGACAAGTTAGTTCATTGGACCGTGTGGGAACATAACAGTGTTCAGCTGAACTGTGAACCCACCTGGCTCCTTAGGTCCACTCAAACTAGATTGCTGCTGAAAAAATACCTTTCTCAAGAGTCTAATTTTCCTGAAAGCACAGTCCTCCTGTGAGCTCTGCAGCCTGACTGACTTTTGAGTGAGCATGTGTGGATGCTGTCTGCTGGAGGAAAGGATTACAGCTGCTGAGCATGCCGAAAACTGGTTATGTCTGAGCAGTCTTCAAAAATATGCTCCAATGGGCTGTTATGTTTATATTCTTCCTGTAGCCCCTGGTAGGACACAACATGCTTATGGACCTTATGCATCTTCACGACAAGTTCTACAAGCCCCTTCCAGGTAATGCTGTACCTACCTGATGTCCCCAGGCTGCTGCCTTTGCCACGGGGATGGGACAGTAAGAACAGCGGTCATTTGCCATCCCAGCTTCCCACAGTGCTCAGCAAGTAGCAGTGCTAGTTGCCTCTTCTGAGCTTGAACTGCTGCAGCAGCCCACCATTCCTCTTGACTTCACCTCCTTTTCATATTCATTTGAAATACCTTTGGCTTTTCCTCAGTTTTATGATGTCTTTCTCCATATGTGTTTTGCTTTCAGAAAGCTATGAGGAGTTTAAAAGGAACATTCACAACCTCTTTCCTGTCCTCATAGACACCAAGACTGTAACAAAATCCATCTGGAAGGTGAGATGCACTTCTTGCTTGGAGTCAAAGCTTGTCTTTCACCCAGAAGAGAGGATACCTTCCCTCAGTGTGCTCTGTGTTTACAGATCTGTGAGCAATTCTCAATGTGACATTCTGGTGTTTGATCTCATTTAATGAATCAGCAGTTCCAGTAAATGAGCTCATGAGGTCTGTCTTGGTTGGTTTTCTAACGCGTTTTTCTTTTATAGAAATTTTCATTTCCTCGAGTATTTAATCTTTTGGAGCTGTATGAGGCTTTGTGCAGGTAAGTGGGGGGTTGGAAAACCTTCAGCAATCCCCTTGGTTTTTTGGGGAAAGATGCTTCCAAGTCAGTCTTTTCATGTGTTCATACTTTCCCTCCTTCCAAATGTCTTTCAGCTGGTTTCTTGCCTTTATGAATTTAAAAGCAAATGATTTGCTCCTCTTTCTTATAAAGTAATTACTTGTTCCAAATCACTTCTCTTATTGTACCACCACTACTTCATTGTTCACAAGTTTGGCTTGCGGGCAGTCTTAGGTCAAGCTTTAAAGTTGTATGTTGCTTATGTCGTGTTACAAAGTTCCCAGTGAAAAGGAACCCTAATTTCAAATGGCAGCTCCCCAAAAGAGCGACAGTGAGCCTAAAGCAGTAACCAAATATAATGTTCAAATGGAGCACAAGTTGATAGCTCATGAGCTTAGCCGTGACGTTGTAGAACAGTTCTCTTTCTTTACGCTACTTTTGTGAATAAACTTTTTTCATGCCAAATTTACTAAGAAAAGGAAAATTTCGCCTCTTTCCCCTCACCCCTTCTCCCAAGGAGATGCAAAATTAGTGCTTATAAAAACAGTACTGGGATTCTGGGCTTTTTTTTTTTGTTTTAGCAATTTCAGACTGCAGATTCTCATGAGTTTTTATATTTGTTCTTTTATTTCAGCCATTCTATGGGTATCTGTTTATTAATGTGTCCTCCAGAGCTCCCTGATCAAAGAACCATCTAGTCAACCCTTTTCCTTGGAGTTTTTCATCTATTTTTAGTTCAGTTCAAATTTTTTGTGTGCAGTTAGAGCGGACTTGCTGCTTAGAGGGTTTAATCGGGGGAGGAGACTGAGGAAGTGCTTAGGAGTTAGTTTTTAGGTAGAAAACTGGTAGATGCTATTTAACTAATTGTCTTTTCATGGAATGCTACCAGAGTTCATTTAAAAGTCTTTGTTAGCTTTTTCTGAAATGAAGCCACAGGTCACTAGAGAACAGTATCTTGTCTCTAACATAACGAGGAAAGAGAAAAGTCTTACACCTCCATTTGTCATCCACAGCAACCTAAATCCTGAAGATTCTACCTGCCCAGTGATAGCTCTTGCAAGTGACTGCTCAAGATACGGTATGCTCTTAAGCCAATCTACAAACTCAGAAAGCTAAAACGGGTTTTGTTTTACTCTGTGGATGTCCACAACCAAAGCGTGAGTGAATGCTGGTGGGTCTGCTGAATTTGCACCAAGCTGCTGATACACATTTTTGTTCACACTCCAAGCCTGGGCTCCCATGATATCAGGTGTTCTGCACGTCCCTGGTAGCTGCCAAGGGTAACGCAGGGCAGGTTGGCATCGTGCTGATAGCTCAAATGGCATTTACATGAAGTTGGGCTAAACTGAGCCTGACTAGGGGTTTTGAAGAGTTGGTAGCTCTTGGAAGGGGCAAGGGGCGGTGGAAAACAGCGGTCCTAAATGGAAGATAGTGGGAGCCAATGGCAGGGAGATCCCAGAAAGTAGCAGGAGCTTGGTGGCTCATGCAGGGTTAGTGGTGCTGTGTGTGCAGGAGGCTGTGTTCAGTACATGGTGTGATACTGGCTGTAAGGAAGACGTTTCCTGGCTTCTGCTGGCAGCTCACAGGGCCCCCTGTGTCTTGAAATGGTTCCTGTACCACCAATAAGGTATACAACACGATTTGGTTTAGATCTTCATAAAAGTTATTTTTTTCTTTCATGTGCATCTTGCTCAGCTTTTCAACCATTCATGTAACTACTGCCTTTTTGTTGGTATCGTTTTAAAATGCACAGTAGATGTGTAGAATTCGGGTGGGGAAGGAAAGAGCTGAGGGAAAGGAACTCCAGAAGAGTAGATCCTGTGAACGTTAGGATTATACAGAGGTGCAGTTCCCACAGCGTGCTAAAGTTGTTTACTTCTGATTTTGTTGGACACTTACAGCTGAGAAGAAATCTCCTCACGAGGCAGGCTATGATGCATTTCTCTGTGGTTCAGGTAAAATGCCTCTTAAATCACAGCACAAACTCTGAAGAAGTGTTTAGCAATTCCTTTCCTGATGCTGACAAATACTTGTTTATATCCAGTCTGTTGCTCTTAGTAACTTAGCTGCCCTCTAGTGAATTTTTGCTTTCCGTTTGCTTAGATATGTTTCTTTAACTTTGTTCTAATGCCACCTCATTATTCCTCCTTCCAGTTCTTCTGAAGTCAGCTCATTTGCTACTGTGCAGATCCACAGAGTGAGTGATGTTTAAATGTTTACTGAAAATTGCATTACATGGCTGAGTCCTACGGAACACGGTTGTCAGCTCTCTCTGGCTGACTTTCTGTTTTGCAGGCTGGTCTTCCTTTTGGATACGAGAAACTGTTACTGGAAATGTCATGGTTCTAATTAGATTTTTATTTTATAAATCTGAAATTAGTAGTTTTATGTCAAAGCTGACATTTAAGAAATTGAATCAGGGGCCATGCGATGGCTCAGAGGTTGGGAAATGGCCTCATGACTCCTTTCTCCTTGAACAAGCCCTCTCAAGTTCAGTTCACTTGGGTAAGGGTCAAATAATTTTCCATTAGTTTCCATTTTTGAAATCTGTGATTCAGTGCCTTCAGATAAGCTAGGAACAGAGGCAACTGTTCATATCCCTTCCCTTTGCTTGCAGCTTTTCAATTTCTGTAGAAGATAGCAAGATCTGAAATACTTGGTCACTAGTTAAAGAGCTTCTTCGGGAGCTCTGTGCTCCAGAGACACTGGAGAAAGCGAAACTTTGTTCCATTTTGTTTTCTGGTGCAGTGACGCAGTGGAGGCCGATCCTTCTTTCTCTCAGTATCTCACTGTGTTAGCCCACTGCCTCAACAAAGTCAATCTCATCCGAGGTCGTGTTTCAAGCATTGTGAGTACGAGTTGCAGGTCTGTGACCGGTTCGTGGGGTGTGTAGGTCAGTAGCCCAGTTGATGGCTTCGTTAAGAGGAGAAAAAGCCACCAGTGGCTGGGCCCACCTTGGCAGAAGTTGTCATCACCCAAATGACACAATTGACCTTTCAAAATGGCAAATGAGTTTAATCTCTGCTTTGTGACACGTATTCATGTTGTTATCCTGAAAGATGGCATTAGTCAGTTTATGTTGCTGTTTCTCTGGCAGTTTCTCTATGGTAATCGTGACAGTTTGCTTTTATGACTCATGTTTAGAAGGGTCTTGGGACAAAAGAAAAATAATTTTAAACCAGTAGCTGTGTTGTACAACCTGTCTTATTTATTGTGTCACGTTTTGCATATTTTCTGATTATCTTAGTAGTGCTTCTGTAGTATTTCCAAACTTAGATATGCCTCAGTGTTGTGCATTTTCCAGAATTTTACTGGGGAAGACAATCCCTGCGAACACCCCCCTGCCTTGATTGTCCATGTCCGAGGTGGGCCAGGGCTGAGCGAAAGGCAGATCTACGAAGAGTTTAAACCTCTGTGTCGCTTTGATGTCAGATGGCTTTCAGGGAACCAGTTCATCCTGCTCTCCAACAAATTTGATGAGTAAGTGATTGGAAAGTCTTAATTTTTTGTCCCTTGGTTTAGATTAGGTATCAGGAAGAAATTCTTTATTGTGAGGGTGGTGAGACACTGGAACAGGTTTCCCAGAGAAGTTGTGGATGCCCCGTCCCTGGAGGTGTTCAAGGCCAGGCTGGATGGAGCTTTGAGTAACCTGGTCTGGTGGGAGGTGTCCCTGCCCATGGCAGGGGGAAGTTAAAACTAGATAATCTTTAAGGTCCCCTCCAGCCCAAACCCTTCTATGATTCTTTGATCTGAGTCTCCATTCCACCTGCCCTCTGCTGTGACAGCTCTTAGATGAAGAAGTTCCTGTCCCGAGCTGTGGGATGCTGTAAGGAGCCTGCAAGCCCTGGCTGATGGCGTCTGCTTTCATTGCAGTGTCAGGCTGGTCCTGCGGGATTATAAACACCACCCTCGCCTGCGGGTTTCCATCCATCGCCACTGGAGGCACTCTCCGGGAGTGAACTGCCTGCTGCAGTGAGTTCTGGAAATCTCAGGAATAGGGAGAGGGAAAGGCTGTTCCTTTTGGGGTGCCTGGCCTTGTCACAACAGCAGCCTGCTCCTCTTTTGCAGTTCTCTTTTGCCAGCCCTTCAAGAGAAGAAGGGGTGCAGAAGCAGGTTCGCTTGCTGGCTGCTGGGTGGCTACTTGTGAGCTTTCAGCCGTGGGCAACTGGACTTTACTCTTGATTAACTGGGAAACATTACCCCATGGATGGCACAAAACTGCCTGTGTGCTATTACAGCCACATGGTTGGCAACGTGGTCTCGTGGGAGGTGTCCCTGTCTGTGGCAGGGGGGGTTGGAACTTGATGATCTTTAAGGTCCCTTCCCACCCGAAGCATTCTATGATAACAGATGGAGGGTTATCTTAATGAGCTGTAATGCTTGTTCTAATAAGTTTGAGGAGAGAGGTAGCGTCTCCCCAGGTATGGGATGGATGTCTTTATTCCACAGCATAGTTGGAAGTTCAGTAGTAGGAGAGAATTCCAGATTCAAAGTGCACTCCCTCTCAGAAGGCTGTGACAGAGATCCTCATGAAGGGTGACACAGTTTCTGGCCTGACACAGCTTAGAAAAGAATCTCAGTTCTTAAGAGCAAAATTAAGTCCTAAATATAAATAGTCTAACAGCATTTTGATTATCTTTGCCCTTTAGAGTCTCTGGCGTTGTGGCACTGTGGTCTCTCCTGGCCTTCGTGCTCGGAGGAGCTCCTTGCAGTTCGTGGTAAAGGACTGCCTTCCAGATGAGACGTGGGGAATGCAGGTCTTACATTTTGTGTTTGTCTGTGTTTTGGTTTGTTTCATTTTCGTTCAATAAACTCTGAGGAGCAAAAAAAAAAGAAAAGCTGTGCTTTTAACTGCTTCTTTTTAAAATGTGCTTTTAAAGAGTGCAGTTCGTGTTATTTTGTAATCTGTCAAAGCATAGTCCTCTCCTGAAGGGGGAGGGCTGGCTCTTTCAGTGCCTAATTTACTTTGATCCTCTGGATCTTCACAGCTATTCATAATCCCAGTTTGTTCCCAGTGCTTGTGCTGTTGCATAAAACACATTTCTGATGAAGTTTGGGAAGTTAGGAAACGAAGGGGGTTATTTTTAGCTTCAGTTGTAAAGCAGGGGAAATGTCACTGTTTACCAAACGAAAATGGGCAGAGTTGATGGAGAAACCACTCTTGGGGCTCAGGAAGGATTCTGGGGAATAGTAAATAATTTGCAGTGTCGTGCAGTGGTAGTTTCAGTGGCAGTGGAGCTTGAGGATAGACACAGATAAGTGGAATTTACCAGCTTCCAGTTTGTAGACTATACCCAAGTGAGGTGAGTTTTACACATTCCAGGTTGCCTCTGGCACACAGCATGAACGTGGTCCTTTATCCAAAAATATCATGAGATGTGGATCACTTTCTCTGATACTGTTGGAGTATTTGTCAGCCCATGGACTGGTCTTTAGAAACATTTAACTTCTGCCTCTTCTTAAAAACAACCTCCCAATCCATGATTTGTAAATAATGCTCCCTAGATTTCATCAGTGAGACCTAATTGGGTGGTGCCTATGGCTGTCTAGTATGAAGAACCTGCCTTTTAATTGCCTCTGAAAAGGGGGTTGCTGAAAAACCTGCCCTGGAAGCGGCAGCGGTGCCTTGGGGTGTGCCTGAAGCTCCCGTGCTCCCTGCTGCTGACAGCAGGCTGCTCTGCTGCTCTTCAGGAGAAAAGGACAAGATATCTTCAGATGTGGTTCTAGAGTTCTGCACAGCCTGTGGTTCACAGCTCTCTGTCACAAGCCAGCTCCTAGTGAAGCAAGTAGCTGACTTCTTGATTACCTTTATTTTCTCTTTTTTTATTACTGGTAACCCCTTCAGTGATGTGGTTCTTTGTCACGGTCTCCCTTTAAGTACCAGTGTGAGCATCTCCCTGTTTATTCTGTAGTGGGTTTTGGTTTTTGTCTTTTAGCATGAGGAGGGACCCCCATTGTGTCGAGGAGAGCACGGGCTCTGCGTGTTGTGCAGATCTGGGAGAACTTTCACTGGCTGTTACGTGCAGCAGCATGCATTTTCCCATAAAAACACTCTTGGCTTAAGATCTGGGAAATGTAATTCCCTTGTTCTCTGGGATCTGGGGATGTGGGAGAAATGCAGCTTCACTGGCATCTAAACTTTACAGCCTGGGGATCATGAAGTTGTAGATGGTGTTACCTTTGAGAAGTTTTAATACACTTTGAAGGAACAAAGAAACTGTCTGTTCTGCCTTTAAATTTGGCTCCCTTCCTTCCCGTTTGCTCCAAGTGGTGCGTAGGCAAATGACGAATCAGTTCCCTGCAGCGCTGTTCTCTGTCTCGGCTCACCCTCTGGAGAAACACAGGTCTCTGTGGAGGAGAGCAGAGATCCTTTCACCCCTTTTTTGAGAAACCACCCGTGGGCCTGACTGTGCGGTTTCCCTTTCCAAGGGACAGGCGTACCTCCTGTAGCAGCCCAGTGTAGGGCATCGAGAGCCTTGGCTTTCCTGCATCAGCGCTGGGAGAGCTTCTTTGTAACAGTCGCTGTAGATCTGCTGGAAATTCCTACTGCAAATCAGTTTACATTTACACACTGAGTAAACCCGTGAACAAGAGCTGAGAGCAGGTTGGGTGTCTTCTCTTCTGCCTGCTAGGGGAGAATTTACAGAAGTGTGTTGCCTCTCTGTAATAACCCAGGGTCACTCGCTGCCCAGAGCCTTGTAAAGACATCAGTCGGACGTACTGGCAGTCAATTCCCATGAAATGGGTTAAGCTGGGGCCTAGTCTAACAAATCAGAGCAGCGACTTTGGCTGTGGGAACAGATTTACAAGATTTTCTGAGCAGCTGGAGATCAAGACAAAGCTGGTGAGGGGCCTGGAGAACAAATCTTACAAAGAGTGATTGAAGGAGCTGGGACTGTTTAGTTTGAGGAAGAGGAGGCTGAGGGGAGACCTCATCTCTCTCTACAACTACTTGAAAGGACATTGTAGAGAGGTTGGTGCTGGTCTCTTCTCACAGGGAATTAGGGATAGAACGAGAGGGAATGGCTTCAAGCTGCAACAGGGTAGGTTTAGGCTGAACATTAGGAAAGAATTTTTCACAAAAAGGGTCATCAGACACTGGAATAGGCTGCCCAGGGAGGTGGTTGAGTCCCCCATCCCTGAATGTGTTTAAGAGTCGTTTAGATGTGGTGTTGGGGGATATGGTGTAGGGGAGGAATTTGTAGAGTGGGGCTGATGGTTGGACTCAATGATCCCAAGGGTCTCTTCCAACCTGAATGATTCTGTGAGTCTATTCTAAGACAAAACCTCCCTGAATGTGCCAATCTGGCCATTCCCACCTCGGCGGTTGCTTTTGCTCCAGCCTAGGGAATTGTCATTAATGGAAGTTGGAAGTTCAAGTTGTGCCTTCAAGTTGTGTGTCTTCGGCGGGAAGCGGGGGGTACTTCTGATTCTCGTGAGGCCAATGCAAGGCGGTGGAACCTGCCTTGTGACTCTTGGCGTTGGAGAGGTGCCTGTCAACGTTGCCGAGAGGCTGGGAGGGCTGGCAGCTCAGAAAATCAAGCCTGTCTCCCAGAGACGGTGCTAAAACCTCAGCGAAGACCCTAGGAGCAGGCACAGCACACCTGCTTCTCGGCGCCAGGAGAAACTTGTACGTCAGCTGTGAGGCCTGAAAGGGTAATGTCAGCCCTCAAAGAAACAAGATGTTAGAATTATCAGTTGTGAAGGTGCACCTTAAAAGTGTAACCCTGCAAATGGAGCACTGCAGATCAGAATACAGCTATTTCCAAGAACAGTTTGATTTTTTTGATACGTTGATGCCTTTTTTTTTTTTTTT
>VXBJ01000599.1:202602-248357 GCA_013400055.1 Nycticryphes semicollaris
TTTTTAACATGCTCCAGATGAAATATGTGGTTTTTGAGATAAGATCTCTTCTCTGGTGGGAAACCTCTGAGGGCATCTCCTGTTGCTGAGCTCACAGAGTGCAAGTCTTGCAATGGGGGAGCTCAACGTTGTCTCAGATTAAAAGAAATACCGTCACGCTGGGCTGTTGCTGAAAAATTTTAGTTTTATCTTTAATTCTGGAAAAAAAAAAACCCAACACACAGCACACTTCAGTTATGTAAAAAAAAGTCTATGGATCCATAAATGCAAAACTCTATCTAAATATTCCTTAAAACAATGCTCTTACTACTTGGGGCTTTGGTGGTGGCACTTCAGATACACGCTGGCTGTGGAGAAGAGCAGGATTTAACTCTTAAAAGTCAAGGGATTCATTTTATATAGAAGAAAATTTTATATGCTCCTGTGTTGTTTAATGGTGGGAATTAATTATTCTTAATATTATGCAGTGATTGAAAACCTCGGGGCATCTTGGAATGGTGAGGTTTCAGGTGACTTGCTGGATGATGAATCACGTGAAACAGGGATGGAGGGAAGCTGCCTCTGAGCCCTGCCTGTGCCCCAAGAGACATGTGGGGCTGAGACAGCTGTGGGGCTGGGGCAGGCAGAAAGGGGGGGCTCAGCAAGGATGGGGGCCGGAAGGAGAGTGCCGGCAGGGAGAAGAAAGATTTTCTTCTGGAGGTCCCAGAGGGGCTGCAAGCAAAGCAGGAGGCCATGAGAAGGGGAGAGGAGTTGTGGGGGTTGAGGGAGAGTTTGTGCCTGGTGTCTCCCCCGGCTCGTTCCACTCTTTCTCTTGCTGCAGAAACTGCCTCGTTCGAGTTCGTGGTTTTAAGTGGTTTTAACAAAAGCAGTACTTCAGGTACTGTGTGAGCACCTCCAGGCCCACCTTCAGGGGAAGAGCAGGGGCCAGTCCCAGCTCTGAGGAGGACCTGGGCCCGGGTTTCTGGCTTTTAAGCCTGGGCACTGTGTGCAGGAGCACTCCTGCCTGGTGTTCAGACACCCACCCTGCAGCTCAGGCAGGGGGGGACAAGAGACCCAGACCCTCAGTGTGGTGGGATTCAAACCTGCCTTTCCCACCGGCAGCCTAGTGAACAGGAGAGTAGTCCAGTCCTCTTCTCCTCAGCCAGGTGAGTGTATAGGGATGAACTGACAGATGTTTCACCAAGGGCAAGGTGGAGATGGGGCTCCTGCATCCCCTCCTCCCTGCATTGCACAGCCAAGGGCCCCCTCCAGACACAGGAGTAACTGACACTGGTTCTGCTGTTTCTGGAGCAAGTGTGGTAACCCACAGACCTTCAGAAGACCCTCTCCAGCCAGGTGTGAGAAGAAAAGAAAATGGCAACAGCAACTCGGTTGGCAGAGAACCTAATGCTGGTGCTGTTAAGGTAGGCTTGCTTTTAAAATACCTTTGAGATGGAAATCTGCAAGAGGCAATGGTTACTGCACAGGAGAAACACGTGGTGCTCTGGAAGAAGCACATCCAGGTTAATTAAAAAAATAAAACCAAACACCCCAGCTATTTAAAACATGGAAATGGGTTATTCAACACCATCCAGGCACACACAAACCAAGGAAGTCTGGACCTGGTCCCACCCACTGACACCCCTGGAGTTCACCTGGGTTTCTAAGCGGTGAAAGAATAACCAGTGATCCTCATGCTGTATTTTGACGTAATACAAACCATTTCATTTGTCCCATAAAACACTGTTTTTGGGTTGATCTGTCCCATCATCCACTGGTGATGCTGAGGCATGTTCTCAGCTTGCTCTGAAAAGATGCTGCCAGAAATTTCTGCTCTGCCTCTGGTTACCAAAGGTCACACTGTCTGCAATTTCTCATTGTTTAATGAGGTCCTTGCTTACAAGTGCAGCCAGCGTCACCAAAACAGGCAGTCATTCTCTCACCCACTGGAACTCATCTGTCCTGGGCATGAAACACATACGACAGGCTTTGCTGTTCCTCCATAAATACAAGGATTTGCAAACCCACAAGCTCCCACAGCTGCCTGCAGTGCTCAAAACTTGCCCCTTCCCCTGGGATGTGGGACTGAAGCAGCTTGATGTAATTGTTCCATAGGGCCTCTGGGTCGTGGGAACCGATGCCACAGGAGACAGGGCGGGCTCCTGGGCCTCCACTGTGGTCCTGCAGCCTCCAGCAGCTGGGCAGCCTCCAGGGGACAGGCTGGGGCTGGTGGCTCAGCCAGGGGTGTCCTTGTGAGGGAGGATGCTCTTGCTCCACAACTTGCATTGAAGAACATCCTACACATACCATAACTTAGCACAAGAGAAGAGCATGGCAATGGGGGATAGAAACACAGCCGGAGCTCCTCCTAATCCCATAGGCATCTCCCAAATACTTGTATGGTCTGTGCAGCACCTCCAGTTCCGCTCACTCTCCCTGCTAAGTTTAGCTTGCTTTATCTATGTGCTTCAAGTGGTGCTAGTGCTGGAGGAGGCACCTGGAGGAACAGTTTGTGCCTGTGGGTGGCTGCTGGCCCATGGTTGGGGTCACTGTGCTGACGATCACCGCACCGAGCAGAAGGCAGGGCTGCTGCTGTGCAAAGCACCGCTCTGTCCCCTTGCTGCACACAGTTCCCAAGGATGATGTACTTGTCTGTTGGCTATTTTTGTTAGTATTTGTGCTACAGCAGTGGTCATGAACCCCTGGTACACGTGGCAGGGGTAGCAGCCTCACTGCTGGTGAGCACAAGAGTACAAGGGGACCTTTGTCCTACCCTTTCTTCCAAGTTTTTGGCCCCCACCAGGCCCCAGACTCAGCATGGGTAGGAGAGAGATGGGCTTTGCCTCTCCTCAGTGGGTAGAGGGGCTGGGAAAAGAAGTTGGATTTGGAGATGACAGGCAGGAATAGCTGACTGGGAGCTGGAGGTGATGTGAAAGGGTTTGCTACTGCTGACCTGCAGGGTGAAACTGCGCTCCTTCTCCTGCACGTCACTTCCTCCTCGCTGAGGGTTTTGCACATTCACCCTATTATCTACCACAGCGACAAGAAAGCCCACCCAGCCCACCAGAGACAGGGCTGGGGCAGCTGAGGTGAGGAGCTGGCAACCTACAGCAAGGGTCAGTGTTTCTTCCCTGCTACTCTCCTCCCGTAGTTCTGTAGTATAAAAATAAATGTAGCTTTCTTTATAAGTATTCCAACCCAGGAAAGGGAATTGGGTAAAAACAAGGAAACCTGAGGTTTGAAATGTAAACAGATCTAATAGAATAAGACTAGATAATTACCATTAATAACACTAAAGAAGCACTATTGATCCTGATATCAATATAAAATGTTGGAGGATTATTCTCAGTCAATTCTATCAGCAGGAAGCTGTGCACTCCCAGCAGGGGACAGCAAATGTCAGACACTGCGAGCCCTACGGCTTTGGGAGGAAGGGAAGGGCTCAGGGAGAAAGGGAGGGGCTCAGGGGTCCGGGCACCTGGGCAAGAAGTTCTCTGGACCACCACCATTAAGGAAGAGAGAGAACTCCTCAGCAAACTTTCCAATTTACATTGAATGTGACATTCATGATGTGAAATAACCCTGTTGGCCAGCTTGGGTCAAGTTCCCAGGTCTGGCTCCTCCTTGGCCCTGCACCTGGCAAAGCTTGAAAACACCAAGACCTTGAATCCCACATACCATAGCTGGCTATAAAGTAAATATTTCCACAAGTTCAGACACTGGAGTCTTCTAAAAGTGCAGTTTTCCCAAGCATTAAAAAAAGACTCTACTGAAAAGTAAAATGACTGAAAGAGAAATCAGTCCTGTGCCGCTCAAAGCAGGATACCGTGCCGGTGCTCAGGTACTGGGCCCCCAGCACATCCTTGGTCTTCTGTGTTGGGGCTGGTCTCCCTGTTCCCTTCAGTCTGCTCAGCTGCTTGTTCTGTTGGAGGGCTGGGAGGAAATTTCTCCCAAATCACTCTGGCAGGGGGCCTTGACATGATCTAAATTTTCTTTTGCAGGCAGGGGAGGGTGCCTACCCGGCAGGGCGCTTTGAATGTTTTTTGCTTCCTTCGCTCCTGACTCCTGCAATACTCGAGTGGCAGCTTCCCATCCTGTAGCTGCAGTCCATTTTTTTTTTGAGATGTGAAATGTAACATCTCATTGAAGTTTTGAGGATTTAGTGGATGGGGTTTTTTTTAAGAAATCCCAAATTCACCTGCAGAGTTTTCACCACAAAAATGGGGCAATTTTTGAAATAAAAACAAACCAAAACTAGAAAATGGAGAGTTCTCTTTACCTTTTCAAAAACTGATTTTCTTAGCCAATGGGAAAATATTTTATTTTTGTCACACCACAACACCCCCCACCACTTGTTTCACCTTCTCTTCAAATCTGCTTCTGCTGAAGACTGCAAAGTCTTTCTCTGTCATCTCACATAGTAGTGACTCACTGTTTTTTTGGTCTTCATGATTCTGAAAAACATACCCACCTGCAGAGTGTGGTCAGGACAAGTTACCACTTTGTCTTTAGTCTTTAGACAAGTCTTTAATCTTGTCTTTAGACAGGGGGTCACTAAAGGAGGGTCTTGTCACTAATCTGCAGGGTTTCTGACCCGTGCTAGCTCTGTTTCTGTTCTCACCTGGCCCTCCCTGGCTCATCCTTTAAGGCTCTCTGAAGTGCTCCCTGAATGGTTTCTCCAAGTCTCATCTTCCTCCATGTCCTGACACAGAGGGAAACTGGGGGGTTTGCTCTGCTGTTGGTGGTGTGGAATGCAGCAGAGAGGTAAACCAGCCTGAACGGCAGCGATGTAGGGAGCCTGGGTTTCCCAGTGCCTGCAAGCCTGACAGGCATGGTAGAGGTGAGGAATGCCCTGACGGCAACAACCATGGTGAGGTCAAGCCTTATTTGGGGCCCTGCTGTGGAGGCCTCTTTTGGACAGTGATGAACAAGATCAAACTGGAGAGAATCATGAGAGGGGTAAAAATGAGGTAATTAATGACAGAAGTGAAGATAATTATTGCATTGCTGCTCCCAGAGCCTTCAGCGAGAGGAGTTTGCAAGTCCTTTGTTGGGTAACCCTCCTCCACCATCCCACTAAGCGGACAGGATGGGCTCTGAAGGAGAGTGTGCGTGAGGAATGAGAGGTGCTCAGGCTGAAGGAGAGGGGCCCAGGTTCTGTGTGGGGACAGGCCCATCAGGCACCGCGCTGCACTAGCAGCTGTCAGAGGGAAGGGACCATCATTGCACCCACTGGAGAAAATCGTGCCCAGCACCATGCTGGGAGAGCTGAGACATTCCCCTGAAACAGGTGACTGCAGGTCCATTAGCACTGGTGTGGAGGTCATATTGGCAGTGGTCAGATTTAGGACATACACAATACCATTCCCACTGAACTCCAAAATGACAGTGGGAAGCATTCACCAGACAAAGATTGCCTTCAAATATAACGTGCTGTCCTCTCAGCCCTTGGATTTGGTCTCGTTGGGCTCTGCCAGGTCTGTAATGAGGGACTACATCATGTTCGACTCTGCCCTGGTGTCACTTGAACCAAGATCTGTCAGCAAGCGAGGGATGATCTGTCATCAGTTTGCATTACTAAAGTTGATGGAAAATATAATCTTATTATTATCAAATAGTTTAAAAGTTCATAGGTATAATTCAGAGAGATTGCAAACAACCCAATTTCTTATGAGTCCAACACCTTAGGAAAAGAATAGTCTCTGAATGTTACTTTAGTTGAAAAAATTACTTCACCAAAGGACAAATGGGTTTTTCTTCACAGTGAGGGTGATGGAACACTGGAATGGGCTGCCCAGAGAGGTTGTGGAATCTCCTCTGGAGACATTCAAAACCCACCTGGACGCGTTCCTGTGTGACCTGATCTAGGTGTTCCTGCTCCAGCAGGGGGATTGGACTAGATGATCTTTCAAGGTCCCTTCCAATCCCTGAGATTCTGTGATTCTGTGATCAAACACCTCAGAGTTAAAGCCAACATGCATTTTATACTGCATATACTATCACAGCTGTTTTATTGAGTGATTCCTAGTCCCCTGCTACAGCAGGGTTACAAAGACCTTGGCTTGGGCAGCAAAGGCGGGAGGTAAAAATAGTTTCTTGCAGAGAGAAAGCTGCTCGTTGGAGAGGATTTCTGCAAAGGTTAGAAATAAAATTCTGCAAGCTATGCAAATGTAGAAGCTGACAGTATTGAGCTGATGGCACAGCAGAGATTCTCTTTTAAGTAGCACTGCATACAAACAAATATGTACAATGTGGGCTGACTGATCTTACTTCTGTAGAAGAATATTAGTAATCCAGAGCCCCCAAGCAACGAAGGGTGCTTCTTCTCTTGTGATAAAGACCCAGCAAATGTGGCCACGTTAGCAAATTATCTATATTACAATGTGCTTACTCAGGTACTATGTACTTTTCATGGAAACCAATCTGATAAAGTCATTAACTATCATCAAAGAAAAAATCATCACAGCTAGATAAACTCTTATTTATGTAACCAAAAAGTCTGTAAATTTTGAAAGCGCACAAAGTCATCAAAATTATTTGTATGTCTCTGTGTTAAAAGGGCAATTATTGCATTGCATTAATACATGAATATATACAAGTATATATGATGCCTGTACAAAGTTCATGAAGTTCAACAAGGCCAAGTACAAAGTCCTGCATGTGGGTTGGGGAAATCCTAAGCACAAACACATGTTGGGTGGGGAGCAGATCGAGAGCAGCCCTGAGGAGAAGAGCTTGGGCGTGTTTGTGGATGCTCTACATGAGCTGGCAGTGTGTGTTCACAGCCTAGAAAGCCAACAGCATCCTGGGCTGCATCAAAAGCAGAGTGGCCAGTAGGACAAGGGAGGTGATTCTGTCCCTCTACTCTGCTCTTATGAGATCACACCTGGAATATTGTGTCCAGCTCTGGAGCCCCCAACATAAGAATGATGTGGACCTGTCAATGCAAGTCCAGAGGAGGGCCACAAAGATGCTCAGAGGGCTGGAGCACCTCTCCTATGAAGACAGGCTGAGAGAGTTGGGGTTCTTCAGACCAGAGAAGAGAAAGCTCAGGGAAGACCTTATAGCAGCCCTCCAGTACCTGAAGGGGGCCTACAGGAGAGATGGGGGGAGACTCTGTTAGGGAGTGGAGTGACAGGATGAGGAGTAATGGTTTTAAACAGAGAGGGGAGATTTAGATTAGATATCAGGAAGAATTTATTTACCATGAGGGTGGTGAGACACTGAAACGTGTTTCCTAGAGCAGTTGTGGAAGCCCCGTACATGGAAGTGTTCAAGACCAGGCTGGATAGGGCTTCAAGAAACCTGGTCTAGTGCAAAGTGTCCCTGCTTTTGGCAGGAGGGATGGAACAAGATGATCTTTAAGGTCCCTTCCAACCCAAACCATTGTGAGATTCCAGGATTCTTAGATATACATAACTCATGGTGTCATTTGAATTGCACTTTTTGTTATCTAGTGTAGCGGGCTCATATTTATATAGGCTTGTAATAAAAGTACCAAATACAAAGAACCAAGCATCTTTTACCCCATTTATGGTAATAACAGCTGATGATGTTCAATGTTTTATGGGACTAGGGCCTACAATTTTCCACAAGTCACGAACTTTGTTGTAGTTTGTCTCTGAAGATTTAACCGGAGGTGCAACACTGAGGCCTCCAGCTCTGCTGTACTGATTTCAATTGTTCTCTATATCCAACAGAAAGGGGGAGAAGTTGTTTGTGTCATAGGCTTGTGCTCCCTGAGGCTGTGTCTCCTTGCCTTGAGACACAGCCTCAACACTTCTGTTGTGAGGAAGGGCTGGGTACTCAGCTCTGTCCCAGTGACCTTCCCAGTGTGCCCTGGGTTATCTTCTGTCAACAAAGAACCACCTTATCAGTCTGCTTTTAGAGAGCTAACAGGGAATGCCCAGGGGCATTTTAAAAGTATATAAATAAGAATAAAATTCTAACATCATTCTTTAAAAATGAGACTGTGAAAACTGAGGGGGGGGAAAAAAAGAGGAAAATACTTGAAGTTTGAAGTTTAGAATGTGATCTTTATTCTGCTGCTTTTGATCTCTGAGTTTTGAACAAAATGGCAAAACTCCCTTAAGCTGTTTAAATACTTCTTTGTATACTGCATTAATTAAAAGGATTCAGAAAAAATTGAGTACTAGATGGCATTGATTTAAAACAATACACCCACCAGTATTACAATTCAAATTACTTTTTTTTTTCTTCTTTCCTTCTTTTGTAAGCAAAGCAGGCCAGGAGGCATTTGCTAAGACTTTTGTTTTATGCTTACAGAGCCCACACCTACCATCCCCCCCCTATCAACCTTCCTGGGGCAAAACATGAGCCTTGCAGCAGACTCTTATGCTTTTTCAGCCCCCTTGAAGAAGGCACAGCGGGTATGAGGGCATACACTTGCTTTTGCAGTTGTTTAAGGCTGCCCTGGTCTCCAAGGATTCGCAGGAGATGGCCCTCTTCTCCCTCCGACAACTCTCTCACTTGCAAGACTTGCAAAATGAAACAAATGGGATGCTGAAGGCTCTACTAGTCATACAGGAATGGAAAGTCCCAGATACACCCATGAACTAGATTAAAACTAAATAAAAAGACTTTATTAGTACCACCGCTGCAGACACAGCACTCGAATACTGAATTCCCAAGAGCAGAACTGATGGAAAGGAGAATATGCTGATTCCTTTTATTTTTTCCACTAAACAGAAGTGAGATCATTAATTTGCTGAAATAAGTGAATGCAGAACTAGAAGAGAGCTCTTACTTTCCAAAGGCCAATTTCTTGTTATTATATATATATATAAAAATGCCATATTTAAGCTTATCAGACACCTTCCTAAAAGTATTCAGGATTTTCTGCCCATTCTTCTTCCCGCTTCTCCAGAAACTGCAGTCCTCTGGTGACCAGATCAGTTTCCAGCCTGGATGCACTATCATGTTAGAGGTGATATGAACTTGTCAGCTTGGCCAAGGCACTCTGACACTTTTAGATAATGTCTGACATTAACCATGTAATTTCCTAACTGGAGAAAAAATAATGTGCTTCACAGGCAGTTTTCCTCAGTCTTTCGAAACAAAACCATGAGATTCAAACAAGTTTCAGGCTGGGTCCTGTTCCCAGTCAAGCCAAGGGGCGAGCTTTGCTGGAGGTTTCAATGGGAGCTGCTGCTGCAATTAAAATGTTTAAGTTATGTGCTTAAGAATAATTACATTTAACTTGATGAATAATGCCAGTATGCTAATTTTTGAGGAAAACAAGTAGTTGTGCATGTGAAGTATTGCACGCATTTGGTGGCAACCACCATCTTTATAGTGAGGGGAACCTCGATGTTTGGGTTTGAGGTAAAACAGAACCTATTTTCTTCAGAGGGAGATCAGTTATAGAGAACATCTGTTGTTCATTCTATGGCCAGTCCAGCCCAAACTGCAACATTTGGCTATTCCAACTCGTGACTTCTTCTCCAACCAGGTTAGTGATGTCCCATGACCTGTAGATGAGCCACATGGGAGGAAGAGAGAAAGGCAAAGCTGAGGCTGGTCACCCCATGCTCTCGGACAAGCTCCAGGGTCAACATCGTAACTGGGGGGACAGCCTCCCAGAAAGCTTCCAAAAAGATAAGATTTCCTTGATGCCCAGTGAATCTAAAGAGTTAAGATGAAAGAGAATGGTTTCTTTTCTGCTTAAATTATGAAAGTGAAGAATCTTCTGAGATTCCCTGTTCCATGTGTATGTCTGTGTCCTGGACAACCTGCACCAAATGCAGACTTCATGTAAACAATCAGACACAAATAAACCATCTGCCTGAGGTAGAAGGACTGCACTGTAAAAGGGGGCAAGGGCAGCCCCCTGGAGCCAGCGGGTGATTTTGGAATGAGTGTAGAGAGAGAAGAGCTCTTATTGCTGGTGGCATGTCAGTAGAAGGGCATGAAGCAGGTTATGATTAGACCGAGTGTGGAGACCTGCTGGGTAGAAATGCAATGATGGGATGTTGCAGGAGACTCTGAAGCCGTATGCTCTCCATACTAGTTTTACTCATGCTTTGAGGGCTCTGTCTGCATTTTACTTGAGCAAAGGAAAAAGTCATGTGTCTTTTTTCCTTAGATTTTTTTTTCCTTTCCATCTTTCTTCTCTTTTCATTTTCCCAGTCTCTCAAGCCCTGTCTGGCACTTCAAGTGGTCACAACAAGAAAGTTAATATCTCAAGGGAGAGCTGCAGAATGTGTAGGTGATGAGAGAAAGGGCATAAGAAAAAAAAAAAAGAAATAAGCATAAAGGAAGAAGAGAAGAAATGAAAAAAAAAATCTCTGTGAACATTGGAGTAATATGGAGGACAAAGGAGGCACAACAGTCATTTTAGTGCTACTTATTCTGCTCCTTTTGTTTGGTCCAATTCAACACAAGCCTAAAAATTTGAAGCCATTGCAATGGCAGAAATACTATTTTAAGGTTTGTTTGTTTTCAAATCAGCTGTCAAATGATGATTTGGCAGCCCTGGCCTTCGCCTAGCCCCAGGAGGGCATCTCTGGCTTCTACATCCATCAGATTGTGCAGTTATCCAAGAGCAGAAGGGACCAGGGCAGAGGCCCAAAAAGGAAATGCTTCCCCTCCTTTCCCCAGAAGTGTTTCCAAATCCTCATCTGAGAGAAACAGCTTGGCTTTGGCATATGAGAAAGAAATGACCCTAGAAGGGAGGGGCCACCTGTGCCTATTCCAGAAGGATTTTGACTCTTACGCAAGATCTTGTACAAACATGTAATTCGCCTCGTGGTGCTGCAACAGCCATGTCCGAGAGTGATACAAGGAGCTGACCTGCCTCTGATACAGTGGTGTATTTGAGATATGTGAGGAACAAGGAAAGATACAGGTATTGACACTCTGGAAGATCGTGCCAGTTATGCACGATCTTGGCTGTGAATTAGGGCAGAAAATATATCTCCTGTTGCATTAACATAAAGGCCTGTTCTTGAAACCCAGAAGGTATAATTAGACTTACTCAATTGCATGTTTCCACCGGGGAAGTCTGTTTTACCACTGGCACAAAGAGATGAATGCTTGAAAAGCCTGACCTTGTTTTGCCTGGCACGACATGCCTTCAGGAAACCCACACCTACAGCTTAATGAACATCATGAGAAAGATTTGCATTTGCAATTATGGGACAGACAGTGCCACCCCCTCAGCTGTTTGTTCCCAGCTGATGAAAATATGAAAACTGAAGCCTGGATGGAACACAGGCTTGAGTTTAAGTGTTGTGTTTTATGCCATGCACTCAAGCCATGCTGAATTGAGCTTGCCTTTCAGAGGAGCTAGTGGTTTGTACACCATACAAACCCTTTGTATTCAGAGGCTCCACCCTGATCCCATCCTCAGGTACACATACCAGCTCGATTAAGTAGCTGAGAAGATGGAAGAAACCCCTGTAACACTAGTTAGCTGGGATCAGGAAGCACACTATAGCCTGGGGCTCATTCCCTGTTGTTGGGCTCAGAAATTCTGTGCCGTAGTTTAACTCTGCCACAACAGGATTAGCAGATGCACATGGAGACTATCACAGGTGACAGAAACAGAAAAATCCATGTTTACAGTTCCTGGTCAGCATCCTCCCATATTGCCTCCTCTGTCACAGCACAGTCATCAAAACAACGGTCGTGATGCCAGAGATATGGACTCCAGTGACTCAACTGCCATGTGAGGGATGGACCCACTGCTTCGTTGTCCTGACACAGTGCTGCATGTGGCTCTTGAGGTAACCAGACACTGTCTCCATGGCTATCCTGGAGCTCCCCATAATGCACAGATCATCACCAGTGATGGAGACAGGAGAGGGTGAGTGCCATGGCTTCCCTCATCATCACTGTGCAGGGGTAGGTACGACTGCTGGTAAACGCTTTAGCACCAGCTTTAGAAATTCATTCATCTGCAGGGTTCCTGGCACCATGGCAAGCCGTGGTGGTAGCAGGCAGGGCAGGCAGCACACGTTGGTGCTGGGGCTGGGCATCTGTACCTGGTCTGCAGGGCCAACGGGGTGCGGCGGCCCAGAAGGGTGGTGACCTGCCAGCCCCTGACCTCTTTGAGACCATTTCCTTGCTCTGTGCTTTTGCAGCTCGGCTACTCCTGTATTAACTCCAGTGTATCATCTACTGGAAAAAGAGCAGGCAGCTGATCGCCCCGCTGGCACCAGTTTCAGGACATTGTGCCTGGAGTCACCTGGCAGCTCTGAAGGATGGCACTTGATCTCTATGTGGTATCAAAATACATCTCTGGTTTTGGTCTTCAGCCATCACAATGTCCCCAAAACTTTCCAGTGAAAGAAGGAGATTAACAGTCCATCTAGTTAATTTACTAATACATTTACCTGCTTTTTTTCTTCTGACTAAGAGGGTTTCTATACCATCAACTATATTCCAGTCTCTTACTGATTCTTCCTTCCCCTATCCCTGTCCGCCCCCAAATAACACCAGAAACTAAGCCTTTCTTCACTTGGGAGAGTAGCAAGTTTAATTTTGGCAAGATATGTGTATGTGTATAAATATTATGTATATGATATACTCTAGAGTCATCTGGAGTGTTGGTACATTCAACCTGATGAGGAGGTGCTGTCTAGCTCTGTGACTGACACCTCCTTCCATCAATCCGTATTTGGAGGAGTGCTAAGGAAATAGCTTTGCTGAGAATATATCTCAGATCAGAGCCTGATTTCTTTGTATCAAAGCAGAACAGTCTGCATGACAACGTAGGTGGAGAAAATTCAATCGGTTATGAGTATTAAGTGTGTCTTGAGTCATGCGTGTAAACTCTGCTCCTAAATGAGAATGTATATTCCTACCAGTGGGAATGTGGGTGCGTGTAAACCACAAGGTATTAAAAGATTAGGCCAGGAACAGGGAGAAAAAAAATTAGGACAGTGAGGCAGAGAAACGGGACAGATGACGCACAGCTTCTAGCTTTTTAACCTAAGTGCCTCTTGACCAGTTAAATTGCAGTTAAGTGCTTCCTTGCTGGGGCTATATCCTGTGGTTTTTCCTGGGACTGTATTGGCTAGAGGACTGGTGGTAGCCTGAACATTTTGTGCTGCACTGTCTCCCCTCCACGCAGCCAGTTTAGCCCTACTCCATCCCACCGTGGGTATACAAGCAGACACAAATGCCCACCTGGGACACGTCCTGAAGCCCTTCCTGTGGCTGGCTCCACTGTGACCAGCAGCACATGTTGTGTGGCCGAGAACCACAGAACTGCTGGTGTGTTGCTCACAGGGTAAGAAAAATCATGTGTCCTTGACATCAAAAGATAAAGGGAAAGCACGACAAGGAGGAAAAAACCATAGTCCTAGGAAATGTGTTTAGCAAGAAACAGAGGCAGCAAATGTCCCTGGAGCATCAACATTCTGTGGAAAATATTTTTTATTAACAACAGAATTAGAATTCAAGAGAGTCTGAACACGTTTCAGTTGCTGGAAGTCCCTATTAAGGGGAGGGAGAAAGGTGGTGTGTTTAATGGCTCCACCTCAGAGGAAGAAGGAACCTGACGCTTGATTCAGGAAGAAATGGGATTCCTAAAAAATGCAGAACTTCAGTTTCTTTATCTCCAGCTGCAATTCAGTTGGCAATTCAGTTGGTTGTTATTCACTACCTAACTCATTTTGTGTTATCTCCACTCTGCAGAGCAAGTGGTACTGCCAAACCAGCCTATGAATAGGACAAGTCAATGCTGTTTCTGGAAGTAAACTGATGATGCAGCCAATATAGATATTTAGGCTGAAACTTTGGCAAGAGGTACCACCGTGTCACTGAGGAAGCTAGAAATCCTGAACTTGGAGTCTTCTGGAGCAGCCTTAGTGCATGTGCAGGGGCTGAATTGTAACCTGATTTACTGACACTGATTTGTGATGGCTTTGTTGATGACTTACCACAGCTGAGCATCCTGTCGCATTTCTGTCACAGGTATAGAGGAATAAGCTGGAAGAAGTGTAAAAATAATAATAATAAAAAAATGTCAAGACGGCTTGTTTTTACTGTAATAGAACCAAACTCTTGTTCTTGCTGTGTTAGTGAGATTGAAGTAGTAGGTGGATTCCTTGTATTTTTAGTATTTTATTACTGTGTCAGCTAAGCATCTCTCAGATTTGAAGTTACCTTCCCCGTGCTCCCACATTACGCCCCTTGTGCAGAGGAGGAATTTTGATGAGGATAAGGAAGTCTGAGACAGAGTAAACACACAGCTCATGATTTCTGCCCTCAGAATCATTGTTTTGTACTCTTGCTACACTTTAGAAATATCTTTTTGCAGCAAATATAATGGCTTTGATATTTTACAATTCTAGATCCACTGCAAGTATATGTGCTTGACAGAACAGACAGACAGCTCAGTGTTTTTATTCAGTGACCTTCTGGCTTTATGCAGTAAACCTACTGCTTGAGCTTGTTTTGCACTTGTTCAAGCCGGATCACCTTGAAAAATACAAATTATCTCTGAGTCTATATTTTGTCTTTGCAAAGAGATTAGTTTAAAGGAGGGGTTTAAAAATAATAGAAAAACTTTACTCAAAGGAAAATGTATGGCAACTTGAGAGTCTTCATTTTAAAAATTAAACATCCAGGAAAAATCCTAAAGTATAAAGAAGTATTTCCCTTCTGAAAGGACGTTTTGATGCCCTGGTCCCTTTGATGACATTCACGTCTGTCAGTCAAGGCTCCCAGTTGGACAGCAAGAGAAAAGAGGATTGTATTACAAAGTCCTATTCCATGGTGCACTGTGGGAGGTTCAATCCAAAAAAGGAGAAATGAGACATGAGAAAACTGGACTCCAGTTTCCTTGCAGAACCACAATGTGATATTCACAATTAAATTTTTATTTTAAAATACTGAAATAATCCATGGACTTTTAGAACTTTTCATAGTTCATATGGAAATTCCTTTATTAAATCCCCACATCATATAGCAATACACAGCTCTTTCAGCCATGTCACTACAAAGTGCTTGTTGTTTACTGCATATTATCGAGTTACATCCATACACAGGTATTACATTTGCAAGCATGCCATCAGGTGACTTGTAAAGGTGTTGAGCTAAGGAGTCACAGCCCTATCCTGCATCCAAAGAGAGTTCAGAAAAGGCTGTCAACAATTCCTGTGGCATCTACCTTGATTTTTGGCAGTAGTGGTGTCTTCATAGAGAAATTACTACCCTTTTTAATATCCTTCCAATACAAGGGATCCTCAGCACTGTAGCTATTTCTCTTGTGTGTAGGAGCAGAGTGCAGGGAGACAGGTGAACCACCATTCTTAAAAAATAGTGAGCGTTCAGTGAACCCAGCCAGGGAGACTGAAGGTTCACAGTAACAGGCATCAAGTATTTTATTTAACCACCTATTCCTGCAGTGTGGAGAGCAAATAAAGAATGAGGACTAACTTCTGTGATAGGTTGGAAATGTGTATAGATGATGAATAAGTGACACAAAAGAAAAATTAGAAAAGGAGTATAAGAAGATGGCAGGCAGATTAGTACAATGAGGAGTAAGGATTATTTTAGGGCAGTCTTTCTTACTAGGGCAGGCATCCACATCCACAGTCTGACCAGCAGCTCTGTTTCAAGAAGGATTTGGACATCTGTTGATGGGAACCTCCAGAAACAACACAGTTTGAGCACCGTGGTACAACCCTTCTTTCATTATCTTTATCAGAAATACAAAATGTCTTAGTCTATGAGAGGTTACTGGATACAGTCACACCATCTTACCTCAACTTAAACAAAGTAAAAGCTAAGTTTACTGGCTACTTGGCACTCAAACATCTTCTTCCAACCTTTTATCATGCAAAGCTCTGACTCATCTCTGTTGTGCATCTCATATTTTATAATCCTGTACTTCTACTTTGCACAACTAAAGCTAAAATGTTCCAAACTGCCTGTACTACATAATCAGATATGCCAAGTTATTAGTTCCATTCTTATCCTGTTCTCTCCTCCATGGTTTCCTGTATTGTCTTATATATATAAAATGAAAATGTAGAATGAAAATACAGTTTCCTGTATTGTCTTATTCTACATAGCAGTGGTGGTCTACTGCTGGTAGCTGCTGGGGCTGTCAGCAGGCAGGTGCAGTGTATTTTCTCTTCTGAGGTGTGATGTGACGATGCTGGGTTTGGTGCCAGTGCTTGTGCCATCAGCTACTGGCCCAAGTGGGAAATAAGACTCAATGATTTTAGCAAGGGTAGATTTCCACTGGGTACAGACTCCTCTGTCCCCAAGGTAAGAGCTGCCACCTGCTATGCATGTTACAGGTAAAGGATAGGTCTACAGGCAGTTGAAGAGCCTCTGAATCCCAAGGATAGAGAAGACCTCATCACTTTCAGTGTGGCTGAAGATAGGAGCTGTCTGAATAAGCAAGGTTTTGAAAAGGACTCATGAAGATTTCTCATGGAGAGGGAGATAGGAAACAAAATATTGGTGACTGCTAATGACCAAGGACTCAGATAGATGAAGCGTGACCAAGAGTGGATCAGAGTTTGGAAAGAAGTGAGGCTGGTTTGTGAGGAAAGAAGGCAGCTGCTTTCTTTGTTCTTCATTAAGGCCCAGGTTCCCCCTTTCTTCATTAAGGCCCAGGTTCCCCCTCTCAATGACTTGGTGCAAGGCAGGCAGAGGGTGGGAACACATTTCCACTTGCAAAGTACACTTCTTCCAAACCAATAGATCCAGAAATGTGTTATGGAGATTCTTTGAGAGATGAAAACTTGTGCATTTTAGTAAAGATATGTGTTCTTTTTCTTGCCCAAGTATACATTTTTCATTCATTTTTAATAACTTCAAATTTCGTATTTTTTTCCTTACCCCCTCAAAAAAAAAAACCCCACAGAAAGATAGACCATAGGAAACTTTGTTCTTTTACATTAGTTTATCCCAAGCTCACAGCATCACTAAGAGCTCCTCGCTTCTTGGTACTCCCCTCCGGCTCCCCATCCCTCTCTGATTTGGGAAACTCTCTGCAGCTGCTCTCTGGCTGCTTCCTCCTCAGCACTGTGACAGGACACAGAGGAACGAGCTCGTATCCAGAACGTCACACATGCTGCACCCAGGCAGGTAAATGCAGCCGCCTGGTATCGTATGAATACGACTGTACAGCTTCCAGACCCAAACTGGCTGTGGGGTTGCACAAGTGGAGCCAACCCAGACTTGTCCTCCCTCCTCCCAGCAGAAGCGTGCCCAGGCAGCACACACCTCACCCCAGCGTTGCAGAGCTGGAGCTCTGCTCCTTCTGCCCCTCCTGCTGCATGGCATCACCCATCAGTGCGGAGCCCTGGCACGCCGCTGGAGCTGCCCAGGTGGGAAAAAAGAAGGTGTGGCTCAAATCAGGAGCAGGAACATCTCCAAATCCTCCCATGCTCACGTGACAGTCGCTCCATGAAGTTACATGTCAACAATTTCTCTAACCTGGGCAATGCAGTAATGTGCCAGACACCTCACTTGGCTACCAGAGATTTCCAGAGCCCTGCACGCCATCTTTGGGCCCACCTACCCCTAGCTTTCTACCTGTTACTATCTACCCTTTTCTCCCAGCCTTTTCACAGCAGCACCTAAAAGGCACAAATCATCCAAAACCATCTCTGGCAAAGAATGGCAAATTAATCTGAAAATAGCTTTACCAAACTGTTTTAGGGGCCTGTGTAGTTCCAACAGTAACCATAAACCACCCATCTCTCACTGGCCACCTTATTCTAATCTCAGATAAATTTCTTTACAGGTTCTCAGAGTACACCTAGTTTTTAGGCCCTCTGCCACAGGCCCTAAATCCACTTTCATAAACAACATGAAACCATCCAGAAAAAAATATGACTAAATCACCAGTACCAACTTCAGTTGTGAAAATCTCTCAGTAGGATTTCAGGATTAAGTGGTAATCCTTGCTTTTGTAGCGCCTGCTATTCCATAGTGTTCTCATAAAACCACAATCCTGTGTTTGCTATTAACAGGATTTAACAACTGGCTTTGTAACAACTGAGCAGCCACCAAGGAGTCTTCACCCTAACACTGATTCTGGACATAGTCTTCCTAGTCTCTGTCTTTTGTTTTCTGGAATCTTAACTCCTACCATAACCTTAATTTTAACTATGAACAGATGATCCCTGCTGGCCTCACAACTAGCTGGTAACACGTACTTTCATCTTGCTTTGCAGAAGCCAACAATAAATCCAGCTCTCACATCTATTGCCTATATAACACAATCCACCAATTACCACCCTTTAGGGAGATGAGCATACACTAGGATGATGGCTGATACGAGTAGGATAAAAGATGTCTAGGAAGTTCTGTGATGGGTTTTGGGTTAGGGTAACCTTAAGACTAAGGCTAACTCCTACTTTAATGACACTCTCATATCACCTAGGGAGGAGTAATCATAAGTCATCCTGGCTCTTCTAGTATCTGTAAGCCTTAATGAATCTTAAGGCACTTATGACCCATGCATTAGTCCCCAGTGTGCCCCAGAGAATCATAACGTCATAGAATTGCCTAGGTTGGAAGGGACCATTCAGATCATCTAGTCCAACCATCAACCTAACACTGACAAAAAACATCATAAAATCACATCTCTTTTAAATACCTCCAGGGATGGTGACTCAACCGCTTTGCTCTCTGTGGCACCCCAGAGCTGTTTGGGCTTTGGCCATCTTACAAGCCCTCAGCTTTCCTCTCTTAGCTGTCTGAGCCAAGCTCCTCAGTCCACACTCCTCTGAAACCTAAGCCCAACTCCTAGCCTTTGTTTGAGCTGAGTAATTATGGAATGAATTTCAGAAAGTGGTAATGACTGAATGACCATCAGGAAAATTGCACTGCCGGAAAGTGCTGCCAAAACTCATCCCTTAGGGGTTTTTATCATGGCTCGTGTTAAGTATATAATTAGGAGATTTGACTCCCAGGTACACAGAGGCTCTTTTATATGCTGGCACCTGTATCAAGCACATAAACCCCTCTAATTTGCTTTATAAATCCTCGGTTGTTGAGTTTTGTTTAATGAATGAATTGTGAGTTCTTTTCAGGTTGTGTTCTGCTTGAAATTATTCAAAAGCTCAAAGCAAAATGATAAAAAGGTAACACTGCTAGCTTTGTACATGCAGGGTATTTGAAAGTGTTCATACATTCAATTTATATCCACTGAGAAGCTGCTCTGTCCCACCAGGTTAGTGTAGGGGTGTAGCAGTTCAGGATAAACTACCAATCATTTCACACCTTGCTGTATATTCAGTTTAGATTGAAATCAACAGAGTATCTGTATTGTCGATGATGTCTTTATTGTTGATACTGATTTCCAGTCCCAAAGCGTGTTGGGGTTCCATGCTTTGTTAATATAGTCCCCTGGTTCAATGTCTGAATAGTTAAACTGATTCAGAAATAGCCACTTCATCTCTTGGCAGCATCTGATATAAAGCTGATATAAATACCCCAGTGGTGAGCAGGCGCAGGATCCCTCTCTGCCAGTCAACCTTCCTGTTACTCCTAAAGTCACCGAGGATAAACTGTGTTCCTGACCTATTCCCCTCCAGACCAGGTTTCACTCTGCTGCCCTGGCCATGTAGATGATGAGTGATGGTGCCCCAGAGACCAGCGATGAAGGAGGTGCTGTGTATGTATGAGAGCGGTGCCAGAAACTGCCCGCCCCTGGAGACGCAGAGGGCAGGGCATCCCCGATTCTGGATTGCATTTGCACAGCAGACAGAGTGGGCTCTGAACCCAGATGGCACCTGGTCAGTCTTGAAATGTTAACATGTTCCTACAAAGACCCTTCTCATTACTAATATGCATATCTCTTTTTATGGGAAAGGAACAGGTTTTTTCTTTTTCAGAGGTGGCTTGAAATTTTTGGTCCTGTAGTTGTTGAACATAAGGTGGATTACAGCTTAAACCAACAAAAATCAATTAAAAGTTGGTTTTATTTTACTCTATTTCTTTACTAACTTTATTCTGACCCTTCCTTTGGGTTCATTTATTTCTCACATTAGTTAGTGGTTTCTCTCATTCGGGGATTTAGTAGTTTTAATGAAACATCTAAAGGAGACCAAACAAAATCTCTCCTTTTTTGGCGAAGAATGTTTGTTCTGAATAATATCTGAATATAAAAACAACCTAATACTTGTGGTAAAAGCAGAGGACATCCTCAGGGGACTTTTCAAAGAGTTTATCTGCTCCTGGGCCCGTTTGAAATTTTCAGGAGAGACTGTTTAAATCTTAAGAAAAGATTTTCACTTCACATGTCTAGTTTGTTTTTTTGTTTTTGTTTTGTTTTTTTTTTTGTTTTAGAATAATCTCAAGATACATCAAGATACAGTTTTTACCAAGAGAAATGGATGTATGAGACTAACACAATGAGGTGTCTATTTCCTTTCCTCTATGGTTTCTTTCTTTCTGTCTGTTTTCCTCATTCTGTGAATTAGTTTTTCTTTCTTTCTTTCTTTCTTTCTTTCTTTCTTTCTTTCTTTCTTTCTTTCTTTCTTTCTTTCTTTCTTTCTTTCTTCCTTCCTTCCTTCCTTCCTTCCTTCCTTCCTTCCTTCCTTCCTTCCTTCCTTTCTTCCTTTCTTCCTTTCTTCCTTTCTTCCTTTCTTCCTTTCTTCCTTTCTTCCTTTCTTCCTTCCTTTCTTTCTTCCTTTCTTTCTTCCTTTCTTTTTCTTTTCTCTCTCCCTCTTTGTCCTTCTTGCTTTCCTGTTTTCTCATATTAAAAAATATGAGACAAATTAACAAACCAACTTGTATTATTTTAGATGGCACTTGGTGGGACAGTTCTAAATTGAGAATTTTTTCCTTCAGATCTTTTAATCCCCAAATACCTTTCCTACTCACTTCACATTTGTTTGTTTAAACTATGTCTCTTGGTATTGCAGCAGCTCAGGACAACTTTCCATATGCTGCCATTCAGTTCCCACAAGAGTTAACTCCCAGGCTTTCAGCTAGATGACTTGCCAGTTACTGAGTGATGCCATTTGAAGCACAGCCTCAGATGATGAGCCTGGGGCCCTTTGCTTGGCATGCCTCAGACGTTTGGAGCAATGGGAGAACTGCACACTTCTTTTTGAGGGAGTCATGCTCAGAGTCGCTATTTGCTCCCCCTCTTACCTAAGGCAAATGGTTGGTGAAGGCAACCTGCAGCTTCTTCTGGGAACACCAGCAACTTCGGGGAAATCTGAACAGACCATGGATGTATCTGGACGGAGAGGATTCTTTTCATTCTCATCTCTGAATGCTCTCACGTGGGAATGACCTTAGTAAGTCCAGAACTTTTTCCACTTTGTTTTACTCTCCAGAGAGAAATGCTCCATTAATGCAAGCATACAAATCAAGAACATTCTGGAGTCTTTTATACTTTAAGTCTTTCTTTCATGCTTGAGTCTTGTCATTATTTTTTTCCTTTCCTATTTGTTTTAGCTCTTGAAGTAGATAGATAGCTTCTCCTCTCCTTTTCTCCTGTGAAGCTTTACTACACTTCTAGCAGCACAGTGTTGGAGCATCTTCCATCTGCAGTTTTTGCAGAACACTGTTTTTGGGAGGCTTGGCACTCATAGTGGTCACTGCATTTCCTTGTTTCTTTCACTCTCACTTCTCCACCACATTTCCAGCTATGGTGTTTGCTCCCTCTGACTGTGTCTCAGACGGTGGGCATGGTCAACGTGCAGGTGGGATCATCACGAACATTTCCGTGCAGGTTTAAATGCCAGAAAGCCCTGAGGCTTCCCGGGTTGTTTACTAAATGCTCTTTTTCACACTGTGATATCCTGTCCTGAGAAAATGTTTTGAATGCAGGAAACCCTGGGCTCATGAGAGAAAAATTATGACTGGGGTGAATGTTTAAATAATCACTGCAAACGTTGCCCCAGTAAAACTTTATTGTGGTTTGATGTTCTTAACTACTTGAGGATATGGATAAATTCTCACTGTGGTATGTCAATGAATGAGCCTGCTTATATGGATGAACCAAGCCAGCTGGGCAAGCTTGTTGCCAGCTGTTAGTCCCTGTTAACATCAGTAAATCAGCAAGGGTTCTGAATGTGACTGTAGCATCACAGGGGGAGCCGGGAAGTTTACAGGGAAGGGGGCATGAAATATTCCTATGAAAATCCACTAAAGCCAGTGCTGCTAATTCTCTGTTATGAGATAAAAGGAGACAAACAAACAGAGAACTTGTTCTGTAACTCAGCAAAGCAATAGTTAAAACCATTATAACAATAGCATGGAAACTGAACAACTACTTCTTCTTGTGATGGGTTGGATTTGTAATGTTTGCGGGATATTTGCAGTTGTGTTAAGTGTTCCAAGTGTGTAAACACAGTTAAATTAAGTTATGCTATGATAAATGACACTTACAGCTGGTAAAAAAATGACTGTCTCACACAGCGGCATTTCACCTCCCCTCCATCTCTGTACTTGGAGGTAATACAATGCTGAGTAACTGCATATTATTTTTACTTACTTAATTAAAGTCTTTCCTGGAAAAGTGACACTGGTACCAATTTTTTTTTTTAAAAAACCAAAAGCTTATGAGCCAAACTCACCTGAAATACATATGTTTAACCTAAAATTAATGTCATTAGCTTCAATGGGATCTGAATAGACCCGACTGGGAACAATCTAGGACCCTAAAAAGAACCACCAACGCTATCCGTGACCACTGTATCATGAAACTTTGCAATGTGATGGAGACTTTGCTTGTCCAAAAGCTCTTTGTGGGTATCTCTTTACCTGTGGTTTAGCACTCAGCTGCTGAACCCCATAGAGACAAAAGCTCAGGATTTCTGCTAGCAGCTCTAGAAATTTCTGGACTCAGCAATCTTTAACATTGCCAAGAGTAGTTCCAGCTGGGCTTCAGCTTCAGTATACCAAAGCTGGTTTTCCTTTTGCTAACGCTTTCAGATATAACCAGAAATTGAGGGTCCACAAAAGAGAAAGAAAAGGGGGAGGGGAGGAGCACACAATGCTCACAGTATATTTTTATACGTATTTACAGAAGGAAGAGCTGTGCTATCCAAACTTGAGCTTTCCCCATGGATGAGTCAAACATAACGTTTCATCCCAGCGAAGGCACAGAGAACATCTCAATGCACAGAAACATTTCTACACAGGAAAGGGTCTGGGAGATATTGACCCCACTTTGGGTAATTATGATCATCTCCTTCCTGGGTTTTTGTGAAAATGGAATTGTCCTCTGGTGCCTCTGCTTCCAGATCAAAAGAAACCCATTCACTGCGTACATCACACACCTGTCCATTGCTGACATCTCCTTGCTGCTTTGTACATTTATTCTGTCAATTGAGTACATTGCTGGCTTTGGATTCGCGTACGGTTTTTACTACTACATAACCACCACCCTGTCTATTGTCTTCCTTCTCGGATATAATACTGGTCTCTATCTCCTGACAGCCATCAGTATTGAGAGGTGTCTGTCTATTGTTTACCCCATCTGGTACCGATGCCGCCGGTCACAGCACCAATCGGCAATTGTGTGCGCCATTCTGTGGACTCTCTCTTTTCTGATGACAGTAGCCGAATACTTAGCGTGCAAAGATGATTCAACGAAGGAACAATTCGACGATGGCAACCATTGCCAAGCACTGCTCATCTTCACGTGGATCCTGACTTTCATGATCTTCATTCCTCTAATGATTCTCTCCAGCCTGATCTTGGTTATCAGGATTCATCGTAACTCCCTGAGACCTCATTCGTCAAAGCTCTACATCATCATTGTGGCCACAGTCATTGTCTTCCTCATCTTTGCCATGCCTATGAGGCTGCTGTATCTTCTGAATTACCACCACTGGTCGTCTTTGCTCAGCCAGCAGAATCACGTCACCGTTGTTCTCTCCACCGTTAACAGTAGCATCAACCCCCTTGTTTACTTCTTCGTAGGAAGCAGCAAGAATAAGAGGTTCAAGGAGAGCCTCAAAGTGGTTCTCAGCAGAGCGCTCGCTGATGGGTTGCGGCCGAGAAGCCAGGAAGTTGGCATGAGTTTGGATATAGCTGAAACAATTTTCTAAAGCTTAGGGGGGAAACTCTAGGGCCAAATAATTGGACTTGGAAGGTTTAATAAACCACTGCAAAACTAAAAGTGCTTTTCTTCCACAGAATGTAAAAAAGCAGTGGTGAAATGGTACTGTTATCTTTGGTGGTTGAGCAATGGAAAAATATGGACTAGAATAAAGATAACTTTTATTTGTATTTTCTTAATTATTCAAACACATGCTACATCCTGATGTGACTATGTCAGTCAAAGATACCACAGTGGAAAAGAGACAGGCCAACAGAGAATATAAAAAAGGACACACAAATATGTTATAAATAGTGTGACATTTATACAAGCACTGAGCACCCATAAATGCTATTGAAGTCATCAGGGCCTCTGTGTATTTGCATTTTTGAAAGTCAAACCCACTAAATGCAGGATTCACATTACATACTGGGATTTAGTTTCAACTGTTTCCAGCTTGTTTAAGTGCGCAAAAGAGCTGCTCCCTGGGAAACAGAGGAAGAAATCCACGTATGAGAGTAAGACCCCATACATAGAATCTTAGAATTAGAGAATAGTCCCGGTTGGAAGGGACCTTAAAGATCACTTAGTTCCAACCCCTCTGCCATGGGCAGGGACACCAGGATGCTCAAAGCTTACTCACAAACATTCAGCGTAGGTTTGGTCTAGCAAGACATTTAAGTATATATTAGATGGTCCAGTACCTCTGTGGTTAAGGGGCTATTTCAGAATCAGTTTTCAAAGTATATGTTGTGTAATTTCCATTGACATCAACATTTCTCTGGCTCCTTGGATAATTCGGTACCTGACACACAGGAGTAGCTGGCAACATAGGGATGTTGTCAACTCACAGAGGGCTTTTGCCCTAATTATGAAGGGCGCGGCTGGCTTATCCCGAAAATGTCAGTGTTCTCGTAGGTTTAGTTATTCAAGGATTCTATGAGAAAGTCAGTCCCAACGCTTGCTGTCACGGCCACACACTCAATATTTAGCTGTTCTCTGGGGAATATATATTCCCTGTGTGGTCTCTCTGTTTCGTAACAATCAGTTTTGGATTAATATTAAAAAAGAAAGGTCCCTCACACAACGCATGGCTGGGGCTACACCCTAACCCCACCATTCCAGCTGACTGCCTCCTTCTGCTGGATGCCAGGGTCCCAGGGCTGGTATTTCGTGGAGCTTAATTCCCAGGGCTGCCTGCCCAACTACAGCCAAGCTGCGGAGTGCAGAGGAAGAAAACATCAAGGGGGGCTAGGTCAGGTTTATCACACAGAGAATAGGGTGGGCCTGGATGCTTTCAGAGAGACGTCTGGAAGATGCATTTGCTCCTGGCCCCCATGGAGCTCCAAATTCAGAGGGAACTGAGACGTCCTGCCACAGGCAGAAGCAGCATCATCAGCTTCCCGCCAAGTTTCCATTGGCACACTTAATAGCTAACTGGGGAAAGAAAAATACAACCTACCCTTCCTTCGTTGAAAGATTGCCAGTCCTGGAATAAGGAAGATGGTAGGTTAAGACCGAGGACTGGATGGGAATTCACATACAGAATAGATCTCAGAAGGATAAATATTCCTTTTATGCATGTGCCCCTTTGTCCTTACATTAAGGCATTGCAGTCACTGCAGAAAAGAATCAGGAAAAGGAAGAGGTCACCCTTATATCTTCCTAATTCCTTCATATCTTCCTAATTCCCTCACTCCATCAAAACCTTTATGACAGCCCCTCTACATGTCCCAGTTTTTGTCTTTGAAATTCCAGTCCCAGGCTAGTCACCTCCATTGATTCAGGTGGTAGATGAGTGTAGTCTGATCCTCTCTTAGGGCAGTGATCTGCTGTGCTGCTGGAACAGCAAAATCAGCAGAGCAGCTCCTTGATGCCAATGGTGAGTGCAGATACAGCAAAGCTGGTCTGTGGACACCCTGGGAGGGTCAGGGGGAATGAGTGTTTGTGATGTCCATGTACATGTGGCATATATCTGCAGGCACCTACTGGGGTCTGGGGGACTGTCAGGGAATTTGTCAACACTGGTAAATGCCATAAATGTGAATACTAGGGCAGATCTATCCCAGAAAAAAACAAAACACACCACTCTTCTCTAAAGCCATTCTCTACCCTTACCTTACCCTTTACAATAATCACATGGAGAACCAGAGAGAGGGGCAATGGTGTCACCACACATGTAACCCAGTTGTCTCAAAGTGATTCAGGCAAGGCCAGGCATATTATTTACAGTGCTTAAACATACCCAGATTATTATGACAGGTTTGAGCTACGGATCACGATGCAAGCAACCAGGACAGTAGATCTGAAGAGGCAGTAACATGCAGGAGGGCAACTTCGATGCTCATGAGCTGAATGGGTGCTCTAGGACTTACAGCTTCTTACCCCTTCACACCTGGGTCTGGTCATGCCCTCAAATGTTTGGACAACTGTCCATAGATCAGTTCACAGACCAGATAAAATTAACATTCAACGTGAGATGAATCTCCAGAAGGATGAATAAGAATGAACAGCTAGCAGTTGGAAAATGATTAATATTTCCCAGTCCACAGATAAAAATATCTTAGGGATGTTCTTTATCACAGCGCCTGATGACTCTTCTCTGTGCAGACAAGTTGCAGTACAAGGGGAACTGAGAAGCACATTATTCCATGATTTAACAAACAAGCAAGCAAACAAAAAAAAACCCCAACCCCAGAACCCCTGGGAAAATGTGACACTTTATTTGTTGCAGAAGAATAATGTGATTCTCCACCAGCTTACATTTTTAAAAGGGATTTGCATCTGTGGCAGATGGTGAAATAACCCTGTGTGGATCAGGTGGTGTTAACAAACACTTTGCAGTGATGCAAACCAGGAAAGATTGTCTTTTGGGTAAAGTACTAACCGTGGAGTTCAGAGATGTGGATTCTATTTTAATGCAGTCCTGGCATCTAATTTTTCTGTTCCTCCCTTTCCTGCCTATAAAATGAATAGTATATTACTTTCTTTTCAATGTTGTGCCTTGACATTTACCCTGTAGATACTTCAGAAGAGCAGCTAACTCTTGGTTATCTCTTGTAATGTCCTGGGTGATAAGTCCTCAGTTTTGCTGTGCAGTCAAGACAAGGAATTGCTCATGGAAGAAATGCCTAGTACAGTGCTTACTTTATTAAAACCCTCTTGTACCACACTTCTGTTCTACTTGAAGTTCAACAAGGCCAAGTGCAAGGTGCTGCACATGGGTTGGGGCAATTCTAAGCACAGATGCAGGCTGGGCAGAGAATGGATTGAGAGCAGCCCTGAGGAGAAGGATTTGGGGGTGTTGGTGGATGAGAAGCTCAACAATGGCCAGAAAGCCAAACGCATCCTGGGCTGCATCAAAAGCAGAGTGGCCAACAGGACAAGGGAGGTTGTTCTGCGTGGGTGAGATCCCACCTGGAGTACTGCACCCAGCTCTGGGGCCCTGAGCATAAGAAAGACAAGGACCTGTTGGGGCAAGTCCAGAGGAGGTCCATGAAGATGCTCAGAGGGCTGGAGCACTTCTCCTATGANGAATTGGAACAAGATTGATCTTTAAGGTCTCTTCCAACTCTAAGCATTCTATGATTCTATGATACTAACAAATGCAGTGGGATATAAACTTGTGGTCAGAAATGCGGAGAGGGCAGTCACCTCCTTCAGCACTGCACAGAGCTTTTTACTGCTGTAGCTTCTCCCTGGGTGGAGAGGGTGACATGGGGAAGGTTGCCATAAGAGTTCAGATCCAAAATGATGTGACGAGTTCATACAGCAGCTGTTCTCTACATCTCACAGACTTTGTGACTGACTCTTGTGCCAGCAAGAGCAGAGGGGTGAGGAAGAACATACTGTCAGTTTACTGGAGCTTAGCCTATGAAATCCTCTAAGGGAAGCTGAAATACTTCCAAGTTGTACTGGTTGCTGACATAGAACAAAACCTCCCCTTGCTCCCTTTCCTAGTGTGACCACAATCTACAAGTGCACAGCATCTTCTGGTTTCATGCCTTGTGTCTCTTTCTTGGGGCAGGACAAGGAGGGACAGTTCAATTGTAGGGCCCTCTAAAAGATCCTAGATAGATCTCCAGCAAGGTCCCAGGTAACTTCATCCTCTGGGAGCCTGTGATGCTTGGCTCTATATGCACCTGGGAGAGAGGCCTGTCCAAGCCCTCCCGCTCTGCCAGTCTCAGGGGGAGGGTAATCCGTACACTGGGTTTTGTGAGCAGAGAGGTTCAGTACAAGGGAACACATACAACTCCTTGAGTTCCCCGTATCATGGATACCTGATGAAATGGTGCCCAGAGAGACCGTTTGAATCCTTAGCTGACTTTCATCCTCTACATTCTGCAATTCTTTCCCTGCACTGATTTCTTGACCTGCAATAACCCACGGCCCTTAGCCTGCTATGGCAGACCTGGCTTGTGCACTCCAGTCCTGGTGGTGGGGTATGCACCCCGTCCACACCCCCAGCAGGCACCAAGGTGAGACCCAGCTGAATGCCCACCTCTCCTTCTCCAGCACTGCCTTGTTTCCAGCAGAAAGGACAGCTGCAGCCTGTGGCTTTCAGTTACTCCTTTAGTTCCAGCAGTGGCATTCCTGGCCTGCTGATGCTGCTGTGAGGATGCTGGTCAGCCAGAGGACATTCTCAGGGGGTACCTAGGTCAAGGGAAAGCAGAAAATCGGTGTGACCTTCTGTGTAGCTGCCATAATATGCTGCCTGCCATGTGTGTGCTTTGCTGCTTCTTTTCCTAACTCCATGCAGAAATCATTTATTAAAATCCACTGCTCAGAGCTTCTAGCTGCCCACACAACAGAAGGGCCAGTTTGGCTTCCATTTGGTTGCCCAGGCACTTATGTGATGTCCACATGGAATTATCTTGCTTTTCCAGTTGACTCCTACAAGCCTAAAAGATGAACCACTGGGATCCACGTTCAAAGAAAAATATTGTAGGTCCAAAACTCCAAATTCAGAAAAGAGGTTCTGAGATTAAGTAGCCTGTGTGTTTCTAATACTTCTGCCTTGCATACAATAATTCAATTTTTAATTATATGATTACCACTTTTTTTTTGTTGGTTTCCTAACTGGAATTTTGCCTCGTTCAATGCATAGACTGAACCTGCTGCTGCTATAGTGAATATTTCCAGAATCCTTGCTTTAGTTCTTTAGTTGTTTTGGAAATATGTAGGGTAGGAAAGGAAAGAGAGTGGATGTGACAGTGTTAATCTGGCCCCAAATAGTATCTCCAGCAGTGGTCACAGGCAAATACCTACAGAGGAGAAGAAACAGGGCAAACACATACCACATTTCCTTCTCTACTTCTCCAAACCTTCAACAGTTTTGAGCTCAGAGACTTCCTGGTCTAGAAATCTTTGTATTTGGTAGTTTTCAGTGGATTTCTCTTCAACAAATACATCTAACCTCCACTGGAGGCCATGCAAGATTTTATGTCTTCAACAGTCTGTTTCACAGCATGATTAAAGGTTCCCTGAAAAATATCCTCCTTTAAGTTGTTTTGAACTGCCACTTCCTAGATCTTATAACACCCCTAGTTATTGTATTGGAAAAACCATGAATAACCTGCTCCAACCAGCCTTTCTGTGCTACTTGTGATTTAACAGATCTCTGTTAACAGACCATAGAATCATTCAGGTTGGAAGAGACCCTTGGGATCATGGAGTCCAACCATCAGCCCCACTCTGCAAATTCCTCCCCTACACCAAATCCTCCAACACCACATCTAAATGACTCTTAAACACATTCAGGGAATGGGGACTCAACCCCCTCCCTGGGGAGCCTATTCCAGTGTCTGACCACCCTTTCTGTGAAAAATTCTTTCCTAATGTTCAGCCTAAACCTACCCTGTTGTAGCTTGAGGCCATTCCCTCTTGTGCTATCGATAATCACCTGTGAGAAGAGACCAGCACCAACCTCTCTACAATGAGCTGGTTTCATTGAGAGTCGTTGACTACCTGAAACAGTCACCTCGGCCCCATGCTCCGACATGACAGTCACTCTACCAGGGGGTAGCCCCTGCCTCGCATCACTGCCCTGTGCTGCCATCACTTTACTGCCAAAGGTACCTTCACAGCACCTTTGGTCTCCCTCAGTACCTTGGCAGGGCAGCCATTCATACAGAAAAAACCCCATATTTTTCTTACTCCAACTGGAATTTTAGCCCATAGGTTTGAAATCTAGACTAACATGTTAATTTGCTATAGTGACTTTTATCCTAAACTTTCTCCATTTGCTGTAATTATTCCACCACTAACACTTATCTTTCCTCTGTAGTTTGTACCTTAGTATTTCATGGTCATCCTGAAGAATTTTTCTCAAGGGTAGGAGAACTACATTCTTACTTGGACTCTAGCATTCTAACACCACTAAGCAAGAAGTGACACTATACAACCAATTTTGTTGTGTGTTTTTTTTAGACCTGGACACAAAGTGTCTCTGGAATAAGAGTAACTTTAAATTAAGTGTTTATTTATCCCATTAAGAATTTACTTTATGATAAATAGAGGCCTTGACAATTGGGCATTATTTTAACGCTTGGTGAGGTAAAGAATAAATTAAAATATTAATAGAAGCCAATATTTTTATGTATAAAGAGTCTACAGAGAGGTGTAAAACTTTTAACAGCTATATGCAGAAGATGGAGTGAACACCCTGGTCTTACTGTTCTAGCTCAGAATTAAAAACCCCATTTGCTTAAATGTGTTGGAGGAGGGTGTTTATGTTCTATGTTGTTGTTGGTCCATCTGGTATTTATTTTGACTCAGAGTGACACATGTGTTTCAGATATAAATGTTTTATATTATTTATAGGAAAAAAGTTCTCTTTATTACGAGTGAAGATTTTCAGATGAACAAATACTCTAAGCTCACTGAAGACATTCAATTACCTCCTACAGCAAAGTGTAATTATTTTGGTGAAAATAAATATATACAACCAGCAATTTTTGTTTTGGCTAATTTTGATTTTTGTTGTTCCCTGGGGTTGGCCTGTAAGGGACCTGTCCCTAGCCAGGGGACAGGCTGGGCCAGTCGGGCCAGTCAGACCAGTGTCAGAGCAATGAGTGATGTCTCTATCGCTAACCTTGGCATGGCTGAGGTCCTCTGTAAATATAGCTCTATTCCCTAACTCTATTCTTCATTATCAGCTCTCTTCTGGTTCACTTATCTGTTAGCATATACCTCTTTGAGCACATTGCTGGTCTCTGCTTTTTAGCAGCCTTCAGCGTTGAGAAACATTTATCTGTATTTTTCCCCATCCGGATTTGACGTCACCTCCCAAAGCATCATTCAGGCTCTGTGTGTGCCATCCTGTGGAGTCCCCCCTTGCTTAATCCCTGTACCAGAAGACTTTAAGCCTACAGCACAGCTATTTGAAGTCCTTGGGCAGTTGCAGCGAAATCTGCGCCGTGCCTCTCTCCTATTTCTATCCATCCTGAGTTTCCTACTGTGTATTCCACCCATAATTCCCTCCAGTTTGATGTTTAGCATAAGAGTTGTAAAATTCTGCAGGGATCAGATGCCTCCTACCCTGTTTCCTCAGTGACCACAGCCATTACCTTCCTCTCTTGCCACGCTCGTGAGACCATGTGCCTCCAGTAGCATAAGGGTAACAACACTTCCAGACGGACTGAACAAGCTTTCGGTACTGCTGTCCATCACCAAACACAATGTCAGGCTCCTCTTCATTGCTTCGTGTGGAGTGGCAAGAAGAAAAGATGCAGCAAATCCCTCCAAGTAGTTTTACCAAAGGTTTCAAAGACAAATTAGTGCTTGCGCGTCAGAAAACAGTGGCTCCTCCAATACCTTTTTCAGAGCACATGCTCTGCGGCTTGAGTGCACATTAGAACACTGTGAAGATAAAAGTTAAGGCAAATAATACACAGAGAAAACTGCTTTCTCTCTTGTGTGGCACAAACCTTCCATCCTGCTTGGGGAGAGAACATACAGAGTATTTCCTAAAATTACTTTATTTCCACTACTAAGGAAATAACTGTCTGGAAATGTCATTATATATCATTATTTAGAAAATTTCCCATCACAGTGTTTATTCACTTCAGTAATGGCGATCTGTAAGATTTCCTTTCCCATGGTAATATTTATCATATCTTTAAATTTCATGTCAGTACATGAAAAAGTGCCAGAAAACTCTTTCAAGACAGTTGTCATTCCATGTCGATCTGATGTGTATTTCTTAGCACATTCACTATCATATTTACACGTGTTCTGTTCATTTAACCCAGGTTCTGACTGAAGAAAGGTAAGAAAAATCTGAATGGCTTCGACTGGCTCAGGTGGGGATATTACAGTTTCAAAAAAGTGCAGTTTGAAGATCTCTTTCTTGTCTTGTGATCTACATGTGCAATCTGTTATCATAATCTAATGGGAATCTTTAATGGAACCATTTATATAGTCTTGTTATTTGGCATTAATCCTGTAATGGCTTAACTGGGCCTTCATATATATATTGCTACTGATATTTTTTTTTCTCTAACCTATCTCCTTCCGCAACATGTGAATATAAAACATGCAGTGAAATGTGGTATCTATTATTAAAGGGTAAGATTGTTACTTTTCTTCTAAATGAGTTTTTATGTAACCTTATTTCTTATTCTTCTACTTCGGATATCTTAAAATGTTTTCCAGACAAATGTAATGGAAATAAAACGCATGTCTAGCAGATGTCTAATAGAGGCCTAGACATATTTATGAATATGGCTATGAAAACAAATGGGTATACATGGAGACAATATATAAATACATTCTAGTAAGACAGGCTGATAGAAGAATCAGCTGAATAAATTATACCACATATTTTAGTCCTCCACAAATAGCGTGTTATGCAAGAAATGCCTTGCATACCTTCTTTCCCCTGAGAGGAATATGAAGAAAGAAAATGTAGGTTGAGCCTTGATGCTTTAAACAAAACTGACTTGGTCATTTCTTTGCTGTGGATGAAGTTTGCTAACTCTTAAGTACGATGGTGAGATGGGTTTTTCATTTTAGTGTCCTTCCGTTACAAAGGAAAGAAGCCATGCTACACAAAGCCAGAAAAAACAAAGCAAACCACAAATTTATCATCTACCTTGTGACAATCAAGATGGAACAGATGACAACTTATTGCCATACATAGTACTAATGAATTAGGTGAAGTAACTCCTGAATTAGAAAAAAAAAAAGTTGCTTATTGTCTCAGAATAAAAATACAACATGATGGAGCAGTAAGTCTTCCAGATGTAAGGAGTTTCATTAATTCACTTCAGCTCCACAAGAGACACCTGCAGGCTTTTGCCATGGCAAGTGGTCTTTACACATCTTGTACTCACTTGCAGTTCCCACATCAGAAGAACCGCAACTGTTTTCAGCCACTGTAGGTGAGTGAGCAGGACCTTTCCTCACCATCACATCCTTCTGTGTTGAGCTGCAACTCACATTGAGATAATCATATTCTACATGGGGTCCCAGATGCAGGAATGAGAAACACTTCACCTCCAGAAGTTAAAAGGTGATCGTAAAAATCAAATTGCTGGACTAAACATTATAGATTTGGAAGGAATTGACATATTTTTTGAGTATGTGGTTAATGACAACAGGTAGCAGGCTGGGAGACTGCTGACAAATATAAGTCAGGAGGGGGATAGAGGGAACTGTCAGGAAATAATTCTGAAATAACAAATATATTTGGGGACCTTTTCATTTCCAAAGCCTACCTCGCAAGTGAGGGCAGTGTTTGCTACCACCACTCTTACACCTGCTTGACTGACAGAAAGTTCTCTGGAAATACAGCAAGCTCAGCAAGAGCACATTGGTGTTGCATGAACCTCCAGTACCAGCACAGGTGACAGAACCAAAGGATGGTGGCCATCTCAAAGATGGCTGTCAACAAGAGACCACAAAGACAAAAGCTCCTGGGAGAAGAATAGACCAAAGTGTGAAAAGCGACACTGAAGTAAAAAGTGCCCAGGACTGGGTAACAAGGTTTAAAACACCAAAGAATCACTCTACTGCTTTGGGAAGCTGCTTTGAGGTTAAAATGTTTGTGTCAAATTTCTAGTAGGTGCTTCAAATGAAACAGGATTTGCAGAGAAATCTCTGACACTAAAAACTTGTGCTAGTGAAATTTCATTGGCTACTATTGAAAGTACCATTGATTTACTCTGGAACAAGTCCACAAAGTAACCTAGGCCCTAGCTGGTGAATCAGAGTCTTCATCATTATAAAAAAATGAGTTCCGGCATAAATAGCCAAGCATAAATAGCCAAGAATCTTATTCCTTGAAAGCTAGACCAAAGATGTCAAAGGAGATGGAGGAATATGAAAAAGCTGTTGTAGACTTGCTCAGGGAATGACTCAAGAATGGCCTTGACTAGGCCCATCTTCTAATCTTCTGAGCCACAGTACAAAACAGTGCCATTTTCAGCACATACACTGAGTACAGCATGTAAGGACCTTCCTGACAAGACAAAGATTACAACTGAAGTCAATGTGTTGAGACAGTTTCATTGAAAAATATCAGCTAGATTAGGAAATTGTCATTAATTATGTCTCTAACTGGACTGGGAAGCCTAAAACTAAGTCTGCGAAACAAGGTCATGGGGTACTGTTTTCCTCAACAGTCTTATTTTAAATTGCTATAAAGCAGGATAACTCATCATAACAAATCAGGAGGTAACTCTTATCAAGTGCTTGCCTTTGAAAAGTGCCAGAGAGAGAGAAACTGGGAAGAGTAGAATCAAAGACAGATCAGATATGAGTGTTAAGGGGAACTGAGAAAATAAGAGTAGAAGTGAGCTGCCTCTCAGCCAGCCAGTACTGCACAGTTGACACTGGCCACATGAAGCAAGAGCGTCAACCAGAAGAACATGAAATGATGTGACATTTGACACCTGGAAAGCTGCAAGGAAGAATCCAGAGGACCTAAGTACTCATCACCTACTCACGATACCCTGCATACTGAAAACCATCCATAACTCAGAAGTTTCAGCACAAGTTTCAGGTATACCAGGATTTACTGCGCTATAACCAGCAGTCACCGTGCTGAGCTTCTCCTGAGGAAAAGGAAAAGGTACGATTATGAGATTACGTTTTGAAATATTTTAACACTGTCCCATGGTATCCGGTTAGCTGAGATGCCGGTGTCATTAAACATGGGTGGTAAACATTTAAATTGTTATTTATAAATGATGCTCAGAATTAAACATTTCCTGCCTATTTGCAAAACATAGTTTAGGATACAAAAATGACTGATAAATAGCTCCTGCCAATTTCTATGCATGTATTTAGCTTTAAACATGGGAGAAATTCCATGGATCATGAAAGAATCACTGGATCCCTTGGATAATAAATGTTAAGGGAAATACATAGGGAATGGAAAGAGCCACAGATTGGAATCTGCATGCTTGGCACAGGATTGGAATCTGCAAACTTCTGTTTTATAATTTTATTTTAAAGGTATTTATATTCGTAATGTGTATTTCAGTATTTATGCAGCTCTATTGCTATACTTGCTGTGATGCAACTTTGATTCATTGTTAGGTTGATGCATATGTATTAGTACTGCAGATTAAAGTAGAATTTCTGGGTCTTTTCCTTTCTAGCTGGGATTGTTTTTAGGATGTTACAATTTCTTCCCTTCTTGTTAGGTAAACGTTCACATACTTTTTTCTGTATGCAAAGAAACTGCTCTGAAGTCTCCAAGCCTTGTGCAAATACAGGGGCCTGTGCATATAAAGCAGTATGCAGAATGAAGGATGTATCTTATATAAACTTCTTCATTCTTTTGTCAATAAATACCTTTGAATTAGCTCTTACCAGATAACTGAAATTAACTGTTTATACACTACCAGGCCCTGACACTGCAGATCTTTATAGGCATTCTTAACATTAGCAAAGTGAGCAGTCATACTGTCCTCAGTGGAGTCACTCACAAGCTTGAATGTACACCAAGAGCATTTCAGGGACAAAGCTCTATTGGCAGAAATTCAAGAAGCTCATCAGACCAGAAGCTACAGTATGTCTGCCTGTACTGCTGTCTGCAGTGAATTTCCTGGTCAATAAATTTTTAATTCTACTAGATAAGTGGAGATGGCAGTGTTACATATTTGTACTGCTTTGTCTGGAGTGAGTGATATTGGTACTGCCAGCAAAGCAGCGAAGTTTAATAGAAATAAGAGACTTAGTATTTCTTTTGTCTACTGCTTTTGTCTTCTTTAGAGCCTGTGAGTCTGTGCCATCAAGCTTGTCCTTAAACTACACAGGTTAGAGCCTTAAAAGCAGACAACTGGGATTCTTGGGTAATCAGACTTGGAGCTTTAAGGAATCCACTGAAGGCTAAAAGAGCAAGAGTTGGCAATAATCCATCATAGAGTAATAGAAAATGTCAGTAAAAACAGCATTTACTTAGTAGTTTCCGTTATTTCTTTTCTCAGGTTCTGAGCAAAGATAGAGGGATTATTGTTTCATGTCACAACTCTCTTTCCAGCACAAAGAATGAAGGTCTTCTTTCTTCATCAGCTGAGGACATTGCTGTTAGGTTAGGCTGCTAAGTTACCATCACAGCTGAACAGATGAACCAATATGGTCCCCTTTCTGCTTTACATTCCTCCTCTTCCTCTGCCCTTGTAGACTTGATATGTCACTTCTGGCTTCTCTGCTCAGGTGAAATTTCACAGCAGCTAAAGCTGATGTTACTCAGGGCCTCCTCTGTCTGCAGCGCCACCTAAACTTTCCTCTCCCCCTTCTTCAGCTGGTGTTGGCGTTTGTGCAGATACACAGTGAAAAAGTAGACAGAACAATCACAACACTATGTTAGTTTTCAGCCAGATCAGCATCTTTAACCAGTTGACTACCTCTTGCAGAAGAACTAATGTTACTGGAAAGGAGGGAAGAGGAATACGTAACCAAGAGAAAGGAGGAGGAAAGGCATAGATCACAGCAGCCTGTGATCAGGTTAAACTGCCATAAAGGCACATCTTCAGTGCGGTCTTATTCCTTTGGATGCCAGGGAATGGGGCAAGAAAAATAGAAATCATTCCAGCTGTAGGCCTTTTGCATCTCTTTGTACAAATGATTTATGGAAAGCATTAATTATTAGTGAGCAGAATTTCTTCACACAACTAAGACAGTTGTCTGTTTAATGAGTGTAATTTTATTTTTACTTCACTCTCCCCACCTGTATGCCTCTTCCCACTCTCAAAGGTGCTTTTCTTCTTAACTGCAGTTTCATAAAAATTCAAAGCTAAGTCCCTCTTTGGAATCTCAAGCACCCCAGTTAAAACTTTCTAAATCCTGTAAATAATCTGTTGTACAAGCTCTGGGCTGGCTACCTCTTCTCTGTAGTCTAGGAGGCAGAGGTGGCAGGACAATATCTTTCCCACTTCCCTATGACGGGGCTGCTGCCTTGTGCAAGCCTCCCTTCCTGCTCGACATTTGAAACGGGGGATCATTTCCACACCACTCCAGCTTCCCTGCTGTATTAATAATTCTTGCAGCAATACACCAAACCATGTCGCTGTCGTGGCCTCCTCAGTCGTCATCCCTAATGGGTTTGGTTCTCTGGTCTCTCCCAAGGCTTCATAGCACATTTTGAGTAACTTACTTAGAACTTCAGTTAACTTTTTAAAAATGGCATGTCTCCAATTCAGCCACCATATCATGCAGGGTGCATTTCACAGGGTGAGCTCCCACACACCTGACCCCACCTATAACCCAGCCAGTAGCTGGCGGGGCACAAGGTCTCCGGTCTCCTTCCGGATAGCACGCAGTGGGGCAGGCAGCTCCAGAAGCGGGAAGAAGGCAGCTGTGGCAGGGAGCAGCTCTGCCCTGTGTACCCTCATAGGATGTGGTGGGGAGGCACCCCAGGACAGTGGCTTCTGTCAGGAAGAAGCAGGTAGGCCACACGGCCTTGGGTGGTAGAGCTCATGGTGGGTGCTGGCAGCCGTGATGCCCCTGATTCAAGCCTGACTGACTGACACCGACTGACACTGACACTGTCACTGTCTGACTGATGTTGACTCTGACTGAAACTGACTGCCTGACACTGCCTGACACCAACTGACACCGAGTAGCAGCAACCTAGTGAGGTTCAACAGGGGCAAGTGTAGGGTCCTGCACCTGGGGAGGAATAATGCCAGGCACCAATATAGGTTAGGGGCTGACCTGCTGGAAAGCACTTCTGAGAAGAAGGATCTGGGGGTCCTGGTAGATAGTATCCATGAGCCAGTAATGGGCCTCTGTCACCAAGAGGGCCAATGGAATCCTGAGCTGCACAGAGAAGAGTGTTGCCAGTAGGTCGAGGGAGGTCATTTTCCCCCTCTACTCTGCACTGGTGAGGCCACAACTGGAATACTGCATCCAGTTCCGGGCTCCCCAGTTCAAGAGAGACAGGGAACTACTGGAGAGAGTCCAGCGTAGGGCAACAAAGACGATTAAGGGATTAGAGCACCTCCCTTATGAGGAAAGGCTGAGAGAGCTGGGACTCTTTAGCCTGGAGAAGCCTGAGGGGAGACCTTTATTAATGCTTACAGGTATCTGAAGGGTGGGTTGAATGGGGATGGGGCTGGTCTCTTTTCAGTGGTTTCCAGTGCNCAGGGGAGTTGGACTGGATGGGTTCCTTCCAACTCTGACAATTCCGTCACTCACTGACACTGGCTGACTGACACTGACTCTAGCTGACAGAGACTGACTTGACACTGACTGTGACACTGACAGGCCGCGACGCGCCACAACCCTACGGCCGCCTAACGGCCGCCCCCTCACCCCGTCCCCAGTCCCCATCCCCGTCCCCCTCACGCGCTCCCCNTGCAGGTGGGCAGCAGTGGGTAGCCGGTGGGACGGCGCGGTACGCGCGGCGGCCGGAGCGGGCCTTTCCTCCGCGGGGAAGGGCTGTAGTCGGTGGAGTGTGGGGCGAGACGGAGGGTGGTGTCTCTCGGTGCTGCTGCTCGCTTATGCCTTCGGTGGGGCTGTCTGTGAGCGTGCGGGAGCCGCAATAGCGCGCAGTCCGGGGGCTCGGCGGAGCAGGCCCTCTTCCCGGGGCGGCCTCAGCAGGGTTTAGGGTGGCCCGTTCCGGTGAGGGTCAGGCTGGGGGCCGCTGGGCGTGCAGGTGTTCCTCGGCAGCAGAGCAAACTGGGTCTGTGTCGAGCGCGCCGCAGTGCCCTGGGAGGTTGGTGAAGCTGCGTGCGTTTCTTGGGAGGGTGAGCTGAGGGGTGGCGGCGTGGGGCAGCTTGCCGTGGGACCGCATCGCATGTGACTCTCTGCCGGTACGGGAAGTCTGCAGGTGCGAAGATGGGGAGACTTACTCTCTTCAGGTCGCCTGTGGCCAGGGCTGCTGGTCTGTGTCACTACACGTGTTCCAGTGTGAAAAAACCCAAAGAGGTTTGGAAGGGACATTGCTTGATAGTCACCTTTGTACTTAAGGATATTGTCAGATTCCATTAAGTTACTTACAGGGGAGTTAAGAAAGCTTTGAGAAGTGAGAACTGCTATGTGGAAATGACACTATTCTTCATGTTTTGGCATGTTCCTACTCTGAATTCAGCCATGAATTTAGTCTGGCAACAATATCTTGCAAGTGTTCATTTCTCAGGTATTTAACCAGAATATGCTGTGGTACTTGTAGGGATACTTCATCTTGATCAATGGCACTGGGCAGATGCCAGTGTAACGCTGTGAACGTGTCACTGAGGACACAGGTTGTGTCACTGGAGGGAATGGGCTCTCTTCTTGGTGGGGTGTGGGGTATGGGAGTGTTTAATGGATGGAAAAGGGGAAAAGTAGGTTTTCTTGCAAAATCATATATTATAAATAACATATAAGCGTAGCAGAAAATGCTTTTGTCAGATGAGCACCCTAATTGCAGAATTCAAACAGAAGTGGGGTTTCTCATTTTCTTCTACTGTATGGCTTCTGGAGGGAATTTAATTCTTCTGATTCCAGTGACTTTAAAAAAACCCAATCCTACCCCAACTGACTTGATTTTCAAGCTGTCCCTATTTTTAGAATCGCGTTAAGCCCTATCAATGTCTGTCTTGATTTCGTTGCATGTCTGTGACTAGAGGAATACTTGGGAGTGCCATTGAGACGTGCAGTCTTTTTGGATGTAAATTACATAAGCTAGTTTCCTTTTGTTACTAGCAAGTGAAAAATAAATTGTGAATAGATGGCATAATTGGCAGGTTTTTTTTGAAGATAGACTGCTTCATGGAATCATAGAATGGTCCAGGCCAGAAGGCAGCTCTAGGGTCATCTAGTCTGACCTCCCCGCACTCAGCAGGGACACCCCCAACTAGACCAGGTCTTCAAAAACATGTACTTGCTATTGTGCCATAGTGGGAAAAACTACTTTGAAGGCCTTATGCCTAATTATCTAGAATGAGTAAAGGGAAAAAAAAAACACCAAACCCAAGAACTCTGACAGATGGGATGACCCCATGGAGATTGGTCGTGATATGTCATCTCAGGCACAGTTGCAGAAAAGCCACCAAGTGGGGGATGGTGCAGTTAGGTAACACAAACACTACCCTGCTGGTTGATATCTCAGCCAAAAGATATAACCTGGGTGTGCAGAACAGGTCCTGGACCAACCTATTTTTGAACTGCCTTAAGACAAGGTTTTGATTTGTTTTACAACTGTTAAGAAAAGTGTGTCCTGACTTTTGTGTGTCCTAATAGGGTTGTTGAAGCTGCAGCAGCCTCTGTCTGTTGTGTGAATGTCCAAAGGTGGGCAAGGAAGGAAAATGTTGGGGATTAGAAGAGGCACTGACTGTCTTTAAATAAGAGTAGTATACCCAGGTTAGGGCTGATGTTTTGTAGGGAGGAGGTATAGTATCAAAACCGGTTTGTGCAAGGACTGTGGCATGTGGTGAGCTTGAGTTAGTGGTTTTCATGGCTTGTTTCGTGTAGCCTTACAGCTAGTGTGCTTGGGCAGTCTGGGGGAAAGAAGAAAAGCTTTGCTTCTCTGAAACTTTGTCAAATGTCATGGGTTCTAGTGACTGGTTTTGTCATGCTTTCTCCTTCCTTCTGGTGTGCTCTGACAGCTGACTGCGCTGTCATGTGACTTGCAGTTGGAATTCTCTTTTTATCTTCTGTGTGGAAGTGTCTCCAGGATTGCACCTGGGACAGAATACAGGGAGCTGGCTGGATATAAAAAGTTAGTTGCCAGTTTGATCTCTTTCCCTGTTTTTCCTTCTTCCCCTTATGTTTTTCATATAACAGCACAGGAGAAACAAATTCTGGAGCTAGAGTTAATTTTGTGAACTGTTCTTTAAATCCATCTACTTTAAAAACAAAAGAAAGCATGACAGTTTGAGTTCACCTTCCATGTAACTTTGGGGAAGTTACTGTAAAACTTTTCTTCCCCTCTAAAAAAAGTTGCAGGAAATTGTTTTGAGTGTGATGACAGAGCAGCAAATACAACCTGCTTCCTCTGCTTGCTGTTTTGCTTGATAATCTACCTTGAGTGAGGGATGAGTTGATGACAGGTAATGTTGTTGTTTACTGTGCAAGGATAGGAGTTGGTGTGCAACATCAGTAACTATTAGACTCCTGAGTGGAAGGAAGATCCTTAAACTGCTGTACATAACAGGATTGCTGTTGTGGAGAATTACAATTTTGGGGTTGTAAGCCAAGTCTACTTCAATGTTGTAGTTTTAAATAACACAATTCCTACAGCTGGCTGTACGTACAATTTTCTTCATTCAAACACTGTTTTTTCAGCCTTTGTCATGAAACCTCAACTGTTTTCTTGTGTGCTGCTGGAAACCCTGGGTATAGTGTTCAGCTCAGCCTTGGTGAAGAAGCATCTGTTAAGTATTGAGAGGTGACCTTTAAGTGAGCTTGTTCAGCTTTATTAAGTGCTTTGACATATTTATGACATCTCCCACTTAAGTAAGTCTGGACTTATTTGCATATGTGTGTGGTTGCTTCCTGTGCCTGGGAAGCTGCCATTATAAGGGCTTAAAAGTGATTTCTCAGCACATGAGCTTCCTATAGCTCTTGTGTCCTTAACTTCAAATTGCTATCCCTTTTCTTATACGTTTTGTAACATGATGTGGTAGATGAAGTTTAGAGTATAGCAAGAAAGACCAAATGTCTCTTGGATGGAGAAAGCTGAACAGCTTGTGGTGTAACTGTAAGGCTATCACATATGAGGCCTATGTGAGAAAACTTGCCTGAAGACATGCACCGTGTGTGATGGTTGGAAAAGGTGACAGGTAAGCTAGAGCAGAGCTAAGCGCGAATAGGGATGCATTAAAAAGCTCTTGAAGCATAGCAATAGCTCTGTACCTTGTGCCACTCAAGCTCTTGTTTTCTGTAAGGAGAACTTGCTTTTGCGTGGAAGTTTCTTTAACGTACATATTTGCGCTAAAACGTTAGCCTCATCTAATAGTGATTTCTGTGACAAGTAGTAGATCTGAGCTGCTAGCTTCAAATTCAAAGTGGTCATCCTGGAAATTGTTCCTGAGCTTGCCTACCTGTGATTGTGCTTGTAAAGAGCTTCAGGTATTAGTTTCATCTCTGCCATGTTTTCATAGCTGAGGAGCTGCTGGGGATGAAATTGCATGGATGCAATTAATCACACATGGATCAGCTTTCAGTTCTGTGGTTGTAGGTTGCCTTGTCTTTCTGTGCCAGGTTGTCTGTGCAACATTCCTTCAGCAAAACGGGCAACTTCAGTCCTTTCAAGAGAGAACACACACGTTTCCTTGTAACTGTGTCTTGTAACTCTTAGGAGTGGGGTGCGCTCTTCTTCCTAGTGGTCATCCCTTAGGTCACAGTTTGGGATCCAGAAACTTGACCGTGGTTATGAAAACAGCAGCAATAGTCCCTCTGGTGCTGTGTCACATTTGAAGTGGTTCGGTGGTGCTCAGACCTGAAAGTAGCTCTGGTGAGCTCTCTCCTGATCTCGATGGGTTGCTGGAAAGTAGTCACTTCAGTGTCTTAAAAACAAGTCTAGGCAGCTGAAAAGGCTGACCCGCAGGCAAGGTTATTCCCAGTAACTTGTTTGGACCTTGCTTGCACAACTTCTTTCAACAGTGGCCTGGGCTGGTGCTGCCTCCAGCGGGGGTTCCTGCTTGCCTTGCCTGAAACCACTGCCAGCCAGACAGGGAACTGGCTGGGCTCAGTCCACTCTCCACACATGTTGTCATTTTTTGGTGCTTCAATTTTGAGAGAGGGCAATCCTGTATGTGTCAGATACTGGGCAGCAACATGGAGGAAGCAGAGGAGAGCCTGCCCTAGGGGGGTGGATAATGTGAGCTTGTGTTTCAGGCCTGTAACTGTGGGGTAGTCTATGACTGGGTTCACCCGGAGACAGGAGTCATGTTGTGATTTCAACAAAAATAGCTGCTTGAATGGTGTCATTGATGAGGTAGCAGCTGTATTGTGCCCCCTGGGTGGAGGGTTCATCACACCCCACTCTGTTGCTTTTTAAAGCTGTTGATATAACAAACAGCTCCCTAAACTAGTTCAACTGCATTGACTGTGAGATAGCTTAAGCCCTTCAAACAAGATAACTTTGGCTGGCCCCAGGCAGAGGAGTAATTACATGAGGCATCACTGCTGGTGGAGGTGAGTGCTGGAAGAAGCCATTCCGTGTGGCTCGGCCATGGTCAGGATGGACACCATGGTTGCCAACAGATTGTTTCCATTACAAGATGCAGCAGAGAGGTCAGCTTGTATCTTATTGGAAAGTGAAACGCATGCAACTTGAAGCTATTCCCAGGCACTGATTTAAAGCCAGGAGTCTTACTTGTGAGAGAAATAGCTATTTTACTGTGAAAGTGCATTTTCCATCTCTCTGATGAGAACAGCTGCTGAAGGTACATCAATCTGCTGTTACTCCCCATGAATAAATCCAGCCCTGCTCCTCCCACCCGTTTAAAAAAAAACCACAACACAAAAACAACCTTGAATTTCCTTTAAAGTAATACTACTCTGGAACTGCATTAGACTTTAATTTTTGTGTGCCACTGAATTTGTGGTTTGGAACATGATTAAAAGTGGGCCTTCTTATTTCCTATCTGTGGACTCTTGAAGGATTGGTGGAGGGAAGGGCTGGCTGTAGGGACTGCTTTGCTTCTGTTCTGTAAGCTGCTCATTTTGTTTCTCTTCTGGCATGTGGATGAACTGACTTGGAGATGTTGATTTCCTCTGTTTCCTAACATGGAAATGGGAAAGCAAACCCCTTAATCTCTCATAGACCGATAATTCTGTTGTGTGAAGGACTTACATTCTCATTCAGTTCACAAACAGATTTTAATTTGTAAGTTCTCAAAAAAAACCCCAAAATACCAAACAACCACCAACTCAAACTAACTCCCCCCCACCCCAAAAAAACCCCCACCCTACACTAGCTTTATCAAAATCTTTGTGCTTAACTATTGTATGTTACCTTTTTGTTGTCCTCCAAAACCCGTCAAAAAAAATAGTACTGGAACCCTTGGGAATTCTTATTACTGAAATGCTAACTTTCTGGGACTTCATTATGAAGAAATTATATTTTGATTGAAATGCATTTTCTCCTGGAGGTCAGAATGGCTTTAGTCTAAATATCTTGCTGTTCTCAGAGCCCTTGAGGGTAGAGCCAGGTTATTCTAAATTTGTGTGTGTGTGATTCTGTGTTGTCAAGCTTTCCTCCGTTCTTTAACTTTGGTTATTCTGTACTGTAGCTTAATTCTCATTGTCATCCCCCATTGGGTTTGCCATTATCCACTTTAGAAATGCAAGAAAGGGTCTCAAAGCACGAGTCAGGATGATTGTAAAATGTCAGCTCTGCCTGTTTATGAGGAAAGAATAATGGCAAGTATTTGTCTAGGATTGAGACACAGTCTTTGAATCTGATTAAAAAGTAATTTTATTGATATTTAGGTATGACTCAGTATGTGGTAAGTTATTTTTTGAACCTTGTATTATTATATTTGAAACTTTATATCCTGATATAATTAGGATATAAAGATTTTTTTTTTTTTTTGAGTTCGCAGAGAGAACTCTTGTAGTTTTCCCTCAGCTGTTCTGGCCATTAGCAGACAAATTAATAAGGCTGTTGTAGTACAGGGAAGGCAAGAACCCAGTAGTCAGTAATTAAATGGAAAAGTATGTGGTATCTTACTACTGGGTCTTTGATTAGAGATGGGATGCACTGCATTTGAGAGGAGTTCTAGGCGGATTCAAAATCTAGAATAAAGTAGCTGAACTGCTGTAGCCCCTTCCTCGCCCAGGGATCATGCTTCAGAAGCAGAAAAGGAATGGGTAATCTGGAGTGTGATTTGGTACTCACCTGCAGATTGAGACAAATGTTTCTGTGGGTGTCAGACAAATTCATTAAACCCTGTGTAAGTTGTAAGTAAATTAAGAACAATTAATACGTCGCTGTGCTGTCCTCCGTGTTCTGATGTGATGACTGTATTAAATCCTGTTGGAGCTTCCACTTGAGATAGAAGGGAAAGCTGGAGAATCTCCTGTGCTGCAAAAGGCAGTACTGACCAGAGGATGCAGACTGCTGCCAGTGCCAGGAGAGGTGCCAAGCTGATGGCAGATGTTTACTGAGCTTTGCCATTTGAACAGACCTTGGCCACGGCACTGTGCTAGTACGCCAGGCTGTCTGAAGAGCTCCTGACTCCAAACTATCTGACCTGGGCCTGCCTTGAAACTGGTTGGTGCTGTGTCATGCGGCTGACCACATCTCCCTGCGGGCTTAGTGCCTGCTGGGAGGGAAACAAAATCTTGCTCTGCCTCTGAACTACACTGCATTTAATTATTGGGTTGTTTTTTT
>VXBJ01000599.1:248923-287098 GCA_013400055.1 Nycticryphes semicollaris
TTTTTTTTTTTTTCTGTTACTCTGATTTATTCCCTGTTGTTCGTGTTCCTTTATCAGCTCTCAGGCAGCTGATTTTCTGATAAGGCTGTAGCTAGCTAGCGTGAGCTTTCACTGAGTCTCTTGTGGATAGCTCTGCTAACTTTCCAGCTTCTGACATCACCCTTCAGAAACTGTCCTTTATATATTTTATATATATATATNAGATGTTTCACAAGTTTATCAGGCTGTCAAGGAAAAAGGCTCACCACCTGTGATGTACGTAGTCAGAGTGGCCTTCACAGAGGTTTGAAGGGGAAGAATGAGTGGTTGGCTGTTCAAGAAAGGAGAAAATGGATCTGATATGTGTTGCTGACGTGGTTAAATCTGTTTTGTTCTTGTCCCTGACACAGTAACAATTACTTCTGGTGTTTGCAGATATAGACCATAAATACAAATCTCGAGTTAGGGATGGTCTTAGCTTTATAACTTGGTTATTTCAGGGAGTGGTGCCTAAAGGATTGCAGTGCAGACAGCATGAATACTGACTGACAAGCTTTGTTTTGGTGGTTTTTTTTTTTTCCAGTTACACATGGGAAGCAATTGATACGGACAGACATGTGCTTTATAAAATAAACTTATGTTTTGGTGTTCAAGAGTGTGGAAGATCAAGTGCAGTCTGTGCATATGACATCAATAAGAATACCTATCTTTCTGTAGGTAAGTACACAAGTGTCCTTCCTCATAGTTCATAGTAATGCTAATGGATGGCCTTTTAATTATTGTAAGCTTTGACATGTTAGCAAAGATTTTTTTTTCTTCTTGGGACAGTGTAAAACCTTATTCTGTTGTAGATTTACAGTGGATACTTGGAAAAACATGGTCTGATTGCAGATAATCACTTCACAGGACAGTGAAACATCTTACAGTCTAGTTAACTGTACTCTAGTATGAAACCATGCAAGGCTATCTCAAGTAGAAGTAAGTGCCTCTTCCTGTGGTGGGATATGCACTGTGCACAGCCTTGTGTGAAGGTTGATACTGACACAGGGTAAAGCTTGAGTTATAGCTCTAAACTACACTATGACCAAGCCTCATGTTACATCAGCTCTTTGTTCAGAGTCAGGTTACCCTCTGTAATGCAATCTTGGAGTATTGCTAAGCTTCTGGGCTGTTGTCTTTAAGTTGTTACACACAGAAAGGAAGTCAATTACATGCAGTCCTCTGTTTTCAGTTACACTTGTCAAATCTGGTGGCTGCTTCAGTAGTTCACGGATGTCCTTGGTGTTCTGAGTAGTGGTGGACTTCTGCATGCTGATCTAAATATGAAACTGGCGTATTCCTATACACGTGCTTGCATATGGCTTCATCAATCAGTAGCAGATTGTGCTCTGAACAGTGTTTGTGTGCTTATTTTCGTGGATGCTTATCACTTTCAAGGTTGCTTCTGTGCTTCAGCATAATATATGAATACTGATGAAGAGGTTTTCTGATACTTGACTCTTACTTCTAATAGAATAAAGCAGTAGCTTTCCCAAGAGTAGTATCTCTTAAGGCTGCCTCTTAGTCCTGCCTTTGAAGTCTGAATCTAACGTGCTTGACAACCTTGCTTTCTATTGGCAGACAGCTCTTATGAGAAGCTGTAAGTCTTCAGTAAAATGTTTGAGTTTGAACTGCTGGAAGATGATTCTCACCTGTACACAGATGCACAGCAGCTAGTTAACCTCCATCCTTACACACACACACACCCTTCTTCCCTCCCCCTTCATCTCTGTTAACTGTAGAGATACTTTGGTCTCAGGCTGTGGTCAATCAGTGCTTTTTCAAATAAATTACTAGTCTTGCGACCCAGGCTTATAAAATCATTTGGAGCATTGAATAAATGTGTATCTCAGTTCATAGCTGCATGGTTTTTATGGAGTGCAGTATATCCAAGCTCCAGAGTTTTCTAGGATGACTGGTTAGATGCATCTGAGTTCAAAGTACAATTGCATGTAGCAGCATCTTCTGCTCTGAGAAGCATGACATCTCAGTAAACCACTTGACACTGTTAATGTATTTCATCACTAAAATGTACAGCAAGAATTTGTTTCTTGCTGATGTTGATCTCAGCTCATATGTGGTTGAGGCTTCAATTGTCGGTGTATTACAAAACAAAACAGCATCTGGACTTCTGTTTTAAAATGCTTTTTAAAGTGAGACTGGAATATGGCAGGTTGAGGAAGCCTGTACTCCCCAGGGAAATGTGAGACTGAAAGGTTTTGTGTTTTGTTCCACCCTTCTTGTGGAAGGAGGAAGGGAGAACAGAGCTGGGTGATGACCATGAGCGGTATCACATACTCTGCTGTATGCAGACCTGGGGTGTCTTGCTGCCTGACTGCCACTGGGTGGAAGATGATTTGGCAACAATCATAACTTCATTTTGCAGAGGCTGTTTGAACTGACTCTTGAGGGTTAAGCCAGAAAGCCTTTTCAAGTAAGATACGTTTTTAACTACCCTGCAATAAATTAGGAAATCAAGGAAGTGCAGTTAAGGTCGACATTGAATTTTACTTTGTTCTATTGGTCAAACTGTCAAGTCTTGTTCTCAGTAAGTCTGAGGCTATTTAGTGACGCCTACCATGCTTCATTTTATGGCTCCAAGTTGCATGGAGCTTCAGCACCATCACACTGAGTTGAGATGATACTAATGGATTATCAAGCCTCTTTCTTGTCAAAAAATAGAAAAAAGAATAATCACTTTAATTGAGAAAAGAGGAATTTCCTTAGTGCATTTCTATGCAGGTGTAGACCCTCAGTGTAGATTCCAGTTACTTGGAATCTAAAACTGTATAGCTGTCTGCAAGCAATCTGAGCTGAAGGGCTTTGATTTAGAGGAAGAAGGACAATTTGCCAACTGATAAAATTTTGCTAGGCTGTAAGATTTCTTCAAATATGGGCTTAATCAAATCTCTCCTTCATTCTTTCAGAAAGAAGCTTTCACTGCAAACAGTAGTTTTGCTTTTATATATCAGCTATGCAAGAGGTACCAGCTATAGAGCTGGTTCTGTTTGTTGATCCCAGCTTTGACAGGGGGTGAAGCCGTGTGCTCTGTGACTCTGATCAGTCTGTGTTCAAGGCAAACTGTGTCACTGTGATGTACCGGTGTTGGTGTTGAGACCCCCAAAGGCCCCTCCTAGAAAAAGGTCTTCAGCTTCATTGATTGACCTTAGAAGTTTTCACAGTGTAGGCAAATGCTTAGCTCTTGAATGTCAGTGAGGATGGAAATGAGGTGGTACTTATTTAACTTGGTGTGACACCTAGTGACTCGTGAGCCATGTGGCTGAACTACTACTAAAATCAGAAGTGGAAATATTGCCATTAACTGTTTGTTAACCTGAGAGGAGAAACATGCGCTTTGTCCAGCTGCAGTAAAAGGATGACATGAAACAATAGCTGCTACCTAAATACCCCTTCTTCTGGACAACTAATTGAATGTCTTCCATGATTGCCTTTCTCCTTGCCAACATCTGAAGAGATTGAGTCAATGAGTAGAAGGTATGGTGGACAGTGCCTTTAGTACTGATTTAGCACAACTGTGTAATATGAAGTACCTGGTGCTAATTTTTGTGAGCTGTCCTAACTGATTTTAATGTGTTGCTCTGTGGAAGGAATGCATCTCTAAAGTCCTGAAGAAATGTGAGAGGGACCTTGATGTTATGGAAAAAGTGGTTGCAGAACTGGTGCTCTGGAAGGAAGGTCACAGGAAGCTGATGGTGTGGGGGGATGGTTCATGAGACTGCTTGTTCTGTAAGCAGGGATAGGAAGAATCATGTGCCACTGAAGAGATTCTTGCTAAAACTTTTAGCAAGTTCTCAAGCTAGTTTTAAGTTTACAGGGGGCAGGAGAGCATGCGCGTTGACCTGTAGTAAACAAGATGTACTGGATATACTTGATTTTTCTTGAATATCACTTTGAGGAAATTGGAGTGAGCTCACATGGCCTGTAGAGCAATGGGCCAAAACCAATTGTATGAGGTTCAATAAGGCCAAGTGCCACGTCCTGCATTTCGGTCACAACAATTCCAAGCAATGCTACAGAGTGGGGAAGAGTGGCTGGAAAGCTGCTCAGTAGAAAAGGACCTAGGTATGTTGGTGGACAGCTGGCTTAAGATGAACCAGCAGTGTGCCCAGGTGTCCAAGAAGGCCAACAACATTCTGGCCTGTATCAGGAACAGCGTGGCCAGCAGGAGTAGGGAAGTGATAGGGCTCTGTACTCAGCACTGGTGAGTCCTCACCTTGAGTACTGTGTTCAGTTCTGGGCCCCCCTCTACAAGAAGGACATTGAAGTGCTGGAGCATGTCCAGAGGAGAGCCACCAAGGTGTTGAGGCGTCCAGAGAACAAGTCCTATGAGCAGAGGCCGAGGGAACTGGGCATGTTTAGTTTGGAGAAGAGGAGGCTGAGGGGTGACCTCATTACCCTCTACAACTACCTGAATGGAGGTAGTAGAGAGGTGGATGCTGGCCTCTTCTCCTTAGTGAATGATGACAGGACCAGAGGAAATGGTCTGAAGTTGCAGCAGGGGAGGTTTAGACTGAATATTGGGAAGAATCACTTTACTGAAAGAATGGTCGGGCACTGGAACAGCCTGCCCAGGGAGGTGGTTGAGCCACCATCCCTGGAGGTATTTAAGAAATGAGTAGATGTGGCACTTCAGGGCATGCTCTAGTGGCCAAGGTTGTAGGGGTTTTTGTGTGTGTATGGTTGGACTTGGTGATCTCGGAGGTCCTTTCTAACCACGAAGATTCTGTGTTCTTGGAGTTGGGAGAAAACTAATGCTTACAGGGTATTGAGGTGAGTCCTCAGATGGTGCTGCCATAAGCCCTTTGCTAAGCTGAGGCTCAAGACTGTGTACATCTATAACCAGAGAATTTTTAATTGTATGCATATTGTTGCTATACACAGCTCTCTTGACTTGGAAGTTTTGTTTGCTTCCTTCTGCTAATCTAAGAAAGAAAAGAGGACATTTTGCTGGCATCTTCTAAGGGGTGATAAGTAGAAATCTAGCTCTCATAGGTGTAAAAGGGCTGCATGGCACCTTTGTCAGTATCAGTGCTGGAAATCTTAACACCAGGATATCCTTTTGATAAGCAGCCATTCCCAGCACTGTTAGGTATGAACATCTTAATGTGAGTTCTGTCACACAGTGTGACCTTATGCAGCATGAGTAGAAGAGCCCTAAGCTACTGAGGGGATGCCACGGGGGTTAGCATCGAGTCTCTCTTCTGGCTGCCACCGTTTCAGCTTTACCTTCAAGTTTAGTGGCTATGGTTACTTTCTCTCTGGTACAGTTCAGTGCAACTGCTGATCATCAGAAGTAGTCACAAAAGCAGTCTCTTCCCAGTTCTTTTGCAGGGCTGGATTGAAAAATAGTGCTGAGGAACTTTTTTGAAAGATGCCAAGTGGTGCCCATCACTAGGGGAAGCACTGGCAGCTGGTAACAGCTGGGTGCCTGGAATGGTGCTTCTGCAGAATATTGCCTTGGATGTATTTTTGAGGTTCTTGTGCCCTCTTCCTGCCCAGTTCACTTCTGCTCCTTTCGCTCTCAAGGCTGTATTATTTGGGTGTAGTGTAGTTTTGCTTGCCTTATGTGAGGAGATAACAGGCTGGGCAAAGTTCCAGCGAGTGTGTTTTTTAAGATGAGGCAGCATCTGGCCTAGGTGCAAAGTTGTTGCCTACAATTATTACAGGATTGACTTGCTTTTTCCCTGGTGTAGACATCAACAAAAATGGAAAGGGAGAAGTTGGTGAATACTGGCATTTTATAGGGTTCTCTATAGTTCAACCCAAACTCTTTGCGGAATTAAAATCTACCTATCAAAAATGGACAGGGTGGAGTTGGTGCACTAGATCTAAAAGGGCTTCATGCTTAGTGTGAACCAAAATAGGTTTGAGCAGGAACCCTTCAGTGGCCTGAGGTGGTGCTCATCATAACTTGAAATGTGCTCCACCTTTCCCCGCTGTGTGTCAGGTGCTGTGGAGGAGAGGGACATTCAGTGACACAGGCCTGGCCCCAGCCTTCATGCAGGATGCAAGCTGAAACTGAAGGGATGGCAGCTGCAGGAGGATGTGCACTGCAGCAGGGGATCTGTCTTGGGTTTGTATGCAGGCAGTACCAGTACAGTGCTTGTTCCCAGGCACCAGTGTATTCTTCATTACGTAGACTTAATGTAAGTAGAGCTGCCAATATGCACACGCAGTCCAGAAGGCCAACCATATCCTGGGCTGCATGAAAAGAAGCGTGGCCAGCAGGTCCAGGGAGATGATTTTGTCCCTCTAGTCTGCTCTGGTGAGACCCCACCTGGAGTACTGCAGGCTGTGGGGTCACCACTACAAGAAAGATGTGGATCTGGAGGGGATCCAGAGGAGGGCCACAAAAATGGTCAGAGGGATAGAGCACCTCTCCTATGAAGACAGGCTGAGAGAGTTTGGGTTGTTCTGGAGAGGAGAAGGCTCTGGGAAGGCCTTATTGTGGCCTTTTGGTACTTAAAGGAGGCTTATAAGAAAGATGGGGACACAGGTTTTAGTAGGGCCTATTGTTATTGGACAAGAGGTAATGGTTTTAAACTGAAGGAGGGTAGATTTAGATTAGATGTGAAGAATAATATTTTTTTTTTTTTTTTTTACAGTGAGGGTGGTGAAGCACAGGCCCAGGTTGCCCAGAGAGGTGGTAGATGCCCTATTCATGGGGACATTCAAGGCTAGGTTGGATGGGGTTCTGGGGTTCTGAGCAGCCTGCTCTAGTGGAAGGTGCCCTTGCTCATGTCGGGGGCTGGAATAGATGACTTTTAAAGGTCCCTTCCAACCTAGACCGTTGTATGACAGACTTTCTCTCAATAACTGATGCCATTTGTATAAATGGCTTAAAGGCTAAAAAGCTGATAAATAGAAGCTGGTGGGAGGAAGGACTGAATTGTGGTACTTGGAACTAGTTGGTAGCAGTTTTCTGATGGAGTTGCTTGTTCCTAAGGCAGTGACTAGTTTGTAGTGGCACCTGCTGTTGGGCTTCTAAACATCCAAAGTTTTTGCTAAAAGCCTTTGACAAAGTAGAAACATGATTAGAGATCAAACACTTTCTTAACCTGAATCTAGGCTTCCAAATTGCAAGAACTGCAAAGAAGTTCTTCACCTGACTGTTCAACGTCTGTCTTACAGTGGACTGATATTCTTGTGCGTGCTTTTCTGTGCTTGAAATTAGAACCTGTCTGAATTTCTGTGAAGGTGCTTGATTATGATAACCCCTGGGGGGTTTTTTGTGTGTTTTTCTTTTCTTTAAATCCTAGGTGACATAAATTTGCAAAAAAATTCTAAAACTCTTTTGGAATTCAATACTACACATATCTGTGTGCAGCAAGGCAGTCAGCACCGAATTCAAAGCAACATTAATTTCCTGTGTGGGAAAACTCTGGTAAGTCTAAATCATGTGTTCATATCTTCAATGGAAGCAGCAAGTACTTCTAACTTTCTTTTTAAGGAGAACTGCTGTTCTTGTGGATGTACTAATTACTGAGCTTTATAGCTTAAGGAAGAGCCAGTTACGTTTTAGTACCAAATTGAGGTCATTATCTACTGTGGGTTTCAAAATTCAGTCTCAGTAAAAAATAATTGCAGAACTGCATCTTAGCTCTTCTGGGCCTTTAATGTTTTTACAGGGATTGCACTGTAGTATTTTAATAGTGTAATGTGGAAGAATGAGTCAACACTGTACAGGGTGCTGTAACAATGAGAGCTATTGTTTAAATGCTGGCTGTGCCCAAGCTGCAGACCCAGAATGGCTGTTTAATAGAACAGCATTGAAGAAAATGATTTACCTCTGTTATGGGTCAGTGTAGCTGACAACAGTGAGCATGAGGTTTTGTCTGCCCATACTTGAACTAACAGTGCTTATGCATCCAGAGGGGATTCTGGGGGAGTTAGTTGTTGGTGAGAATCTGCTTAAAGTGTGAATGGAGAACCCAAAAAGTTCCTAGGGATTCTGTGCGTATGGAGTTCATCTCCATGTGCTTTTGGAGTATATCTTCCACACACTTAACTGGTATCACAGCTTAGTATTTCCGCAGACTGTGATCAGTTTACATGGTTGTGTATCAGGGATAAGTACTTGTTAGTGCTGCTGGTGGTGCTCATGACACTGTTGCACACCCCCTCCTGGAAATCTAGCCAAGTCAAACAACGTGCCAGTGCAACAGAGATGAGAATGCTTCCTGTTCTGTTTCAACAAATGACTCTTTAAACTAAATTAGAAATTATTGCTCAACTCCAGCTATAACACCAGATCTTAATGAGCTTCAAACTTCTTCTAGCTAGTATAGTTCTAACACCTGTTCTTCATGTGACCTAGTAAAAGGATTTTGTAATCGTGTCTGGAACAATTTGTTTCCAACACTTTTATGGCAGGGTTAAACAGGGAAGGAATCAGTTTAAATATGCTGAAGGGCTGCTCGCTTAGGTGAATGAGGGAGAATGCAAGAATCTGATTGATGTCTCTCTCAAAGTAGAGCTATTCAGTTGAGCATCCAGCCCTGAACCGTGGCAGATACTCCATCTTGAAATAGATATAAATGTGTATCAATGCGAGCCTATAAAAATAGGTAGCTAAGATCAGGGGTGTACTTTGTGTAACAGAAGAGACTGCTAATCAGTCTTCTTTTTTAGGATAAAAGATGGGGAACTAGTAAACCATGTGTTGCCTTGCTGCTGTTCATGTATTTATACACGTTTCTATTTGTGTTCTCCTTTCTAGTAGCTAGATGTAACTGGTGTTTCTGCCAATCTCAATTGGCACAGTGAGCGCTTCTAAAAGAACTATTTGACATCCTGTATCTTCCTGAGTTTGCCAACAAAGCTGTTCAATAACAAACTTGCTGTTAACAAGTGCTATTAAGAAACTGCATGTCCTTGCTCTGTGACATGCTGCATTCTGTTTTTCTTAATCTGTTGAATGAACTTCTTGCTGTTTAAAGAGGTAAATAAAAATGAAGTCTGGTTTTTTTCAAAGAATTTTTCTTCTTTAAATAGGGTACCCCTGAATTTGTAACAGCAACAGAATGTGTGCACTATTTCGAATGGAGGACCTTTGTGGCTTGCAAGAAAAACTTGTTTAAACCTGTGAAAGAGGTAATCTATGCACTATCCATGCAGAAATTGCTCTTCGTACATCGGGCAATTGTACTCTAACCGCCTGCCCCTATGCTAAATGAATCTCAACAACCACCATGGACCTAACATTTACATAGGCAAATAAAGCATTTGTGGAGTGGGTGGAGGTCAGAATTTTAAATAACTCTTCAAAATTTTGTCATCTGGATGGTTGTTTATAGTAAAACTCTTCTAAAAGCTAGAGCAGAACAGTCTAACTTTGGAAGCCTCATTTTAGCCAGCATGTCTAGCTTTAAGCATTTGAGCTTCCAGAAGTAAAAACCTTTTCCACATGTTAACTTGGCTTTATATGTGCCTGTTGTTCATAACCCCCCCCACTTGTGTAGTATAGATTGCATGTAACTTTTTTATTGTTGTTCTAGGTCCCTTGCTATGTGTTTGATGAAGCCTTGAAGAAACATGACTTGAATCCTCTCATCAAAGTTTCAGGACACTACTTGGTGGATGATTCTGATGATGATTCCTTGTTCATAAACGTCTGCAGGGACTTAGGTATGAACTCTTGCTTTTGCCACCTGTGGGTATAAGTTTCTGGTGGTATGGTTCTTTTCCAGTGCCTCAGTTGAGGTTGTGATGTTGCCAAAGATCACTACTTTAGGACTACCATTCTAAGCTGCTTTTAATGACTTCAGGGCTTTCTGTGAAGCCAACTCATACTCTCCAGTTATTAAGGTGTTTAGAGATGTGCCCTTTCTGATCCTTGAAGTACTGTTAGAAAAGTTGACCTAAACTGGACTGAGTGGAAGAGCTCCGCTTGCCTTGTAGCTGCTGCCAAATAGGACTGAGATGGTTCATAGCACTTAATGCTCTCTAGATTTATTACTTTGGGCTCCGCTTCATGTTGTTGCTTAGTTCTGAGTGAATGTCCTGAGATGCATCTGAAATAGTGTTTAGGTGCTTGGGTAGGTAATGATGCATAGCTAGCACTTTCATGTCAATTGGGAGCTATATATGCAAGGAATTAAACCAGCAAAATCACTCATTTGAAACTTGCTGAAAAAGACTATTTTAGCTACATACTCCCACTGTGTTTTTTACTCTACAGTTAAATATGTATTTGTGCCCCTGTTAAGGGTTTAATACTTGAAGCTTTAGTGGCAGGTCTGTTCTTTTAAAAATCCCATTGGTCTGAAATGTTTTGCTGACAGCTTTGAGTAAGTTGGTTTATAAAATCAAAGGAGAGGGGAAAGCCTTCCACTGTAAGGAGAGGTTATCTGTTACTTGGTATCATCTTGGTGCTGTGGAAAAAAAAAAAAATCCTTGACACACTCCTAGAAATTCTCAAAGCCCTGTGCATTCAACAGCTGTACTAACAACTGGAAACTAGATGCAGCTACTTTGGCAGGAAGGGTGAATTTGCTGTCCAAAACCAGCAGCATGATCTCCCCCGTGTCACAGGCACTTCAGGTTTTGTCTTGCTACTTTGATGTTTTAATGTAACATGTTTTAAGGTAAGGTATTTTTAGAAAAGGGTAAAGCAATGAATGGCAAGTGAGCCCACAGATCAAATGTCAAGATACTTCATGTAGAGCAGGGCTCACAAATGGAGTTCTATTTTCTGTATTCTATAACAGGAAGTTCAAGTGGAGAGACCATAAACTGCCCAGCTGGCAGTGCTGCTTGCTTGTTACACGAAGGTCGGGCGTATGATGTTGGCCATCCACAGGAACGGCTGAAACTTCATGACAAAGACAGGTATGTAATTTTTGGGGTGATACTTCTGTGAACGCTCCTCGGTCATCCGGGCTGGAAAAAGTAGTTTTGGTAGCAGATGAATCTTCTAAAACTTCACATCTATATCTCTTCAATTTTGAAGCATTGGCAGAAAAATTTCTTTTAATGCTGGCAGTACATCATGTTGTGCTGCCATAACAGATCAAGTTTTCTTCTTCAACAGCAACAAAACGCACCAAAAAACCACCCAAACAACCCAGTGTGGCTCAGGGGACTGACTTAATGTGCTAATCTTTCTGAACTTGAGTTCATTTGAGCTTGTGTACCTTGTCCGTAGGGTTAATTTGACTCCTGCAGTACTCCTTTAACTCAGATGCAAGCTGAATAAAGCAAGCAGAAAAAACCCCAGGTTAATAACAGGGTTATTTCAGTGACAAGGTTGTGGGTTTTCTTTCACTTTACAAATGAAGTTTGTTGTAGGATTCTTCCCCAGCAAGAACCAAGTGTCTGAGGTGTTCTGTGCCAAGGCAGAAACTTGCATCTGAGGAACCACACTCTTATTCTCATATTAAAGTGCAACTAGCACTCTGTGAAAGTGCTTGGTGATAAAGCTTTATCTTATTCCTGCTAGGATTGAAGAGCTCTTCATTGCTTAAGGAAAATCCATTGTGTGTGCTCAATCAGACTAGGGTGGCCATGGAAGAGAGTAAGGTGACTGTATTTCTGTCCATGCCAGTTAGAGGTGTAGCTGACCTGAAGCCAGCCAGCCTTCCCTGAGCTGTTGTCTTCTGCCCACTAGATAGTATGGAACAGTAATGCTTAGTTGGCAAGTTGTGCTGGTCTCCTTGTTTTCTCATCCGAGTAATTTTTCTGTTTGTCTTACCCTGTCAGATAGTCACTGTGTTTCATTTTCTTACTCGTCTGATCTGTCCCAGTTCCCTTGCTTCTCTGTTTGCTAATGATTTCATCTTTCTTTTAGTTCTGCGGGCGGAATGGAAAGAGATTATACATACGGAGATAGTAAAGTATAAGAATATGGTTAATATGAGTGATTGTTACTTGCAAAAGTTGCAAGGGTGTCTGTCACATCTGCTCTCCAGTAGTTTGAGAGCCAACTAGAGTGTTCTTGTGACTGTCAGCCAAGTTCCTGCTACAATATGGCTTACAAGGCATTAAGCAGAGTCTTAACAGAAGTGCAAGCGGATGCTCTATGAAGTAATTTTGCTGGGACCGTCTTAATCTTTATTTTGGTTAACTGTAAGACCTCCATAACAGTATCTTTCAGGAGCAGGGTTACTCTGATATAACTTGCCTGGGTATCTAGCAAAGGGCAAATGTTCTTTCAAAGATATCCTTCTTCTCTACAGCGTATAGTATCTTAACTACATTTTTGGTTTGCCATTTTCTGTTTCTAGGCTGGTATTGAATTATGAGAGAATGTACAGTGAGGAAGAAAAGCCAGACTTCTGTCTAGGCCATAACCCAGCAGTGACGATCACTTTTGTGTGCCCATCAAAGAGGGGAGAAGAGGTAACTTTGCTGTTTCAGTTTGTTAAACTGTTAGTCTTTAACTTTTTGTGTGCATTGTCTTTCACTTTTATTGAAGACTGAAGGGAGCAGACCTCCTGGTTTGCAACTTGTGAGGGGTGTAGTAATCTGAATAAATTCTAGAAAACTTTCCGAAGAGTATAAAAGATAAACAAGGACTTAAAATTTTCCTGGGGTGTGTCCTTTCTTGTTTTGGTGAATTTGTTTGTCCTTTCCTGGGTTCAAAACTTTCCTCTGAGTGTAGGACAGAGTTAGTACAGTGTTAATTCTTGGCCCAGAGCTCTGCTTGCTGATGAGCACTCTTTCATCATCAGACAGGCTTGGCATGCTTACAACTGTCATCTGTAACTTGTTTCTCTATTAACCTGGCCTTCCTCAGGGGAAAAGAATAGCTAGTGAGTGTCACTGTGTGACAAAGTCTATCACTTACTAAGCAGGCTTATGAACTCCTATTACCTTAAAGTAAAATCTGTAGTGTCCAACAGCAGCTCAGTTTTTGAAGGACACAGCTTTAACGTAGCTTCAGTGCAGTATGATGATCACTTTGATGGGATGCCAGCCACCCACACTCCTTAAATTGGGCCAGAGTGACTATTGCTAATGCTCTGCAATTGCATATCATGATGCTTTTTGTTGCGGGTTAGTGACAGAGGAACTCCCATCTGGCTAACTTTTGGTTTAATGTTTTGTCTCTTGTCTGACCTAGATAGGTACCTATGCTTCATCCTCATTGCTGCAGAAACAAATCATGGGCCTTTCTCTACTGTCACTTTGTAATATCTCACTACAGCTATGCACACGTGTAGTCTGAATAGCATTGCTAGTTTTACTTGTGCCTGAAACTTACCTGATACTTTGCCTATGTATCTGCCTGTTTTAGTAGGTGGCAGAAATACAGATTTATGAAACATGCTGAGCTTCTAAATGTCCGCTTTAAAATGAGGAAAAGCAAGATTGTCCTTTCTCCCAGAGGTGCAAAAATATTTTGCTACAGAAAATGCACCCAGTGGAAGTATTGGCTAAAGAATTCTCAAATGTCTCGATTTGGACTGAGGGAATCAAAGTTGCTAAAACACCAGTGTCTAAGAGGCTGTTTTGCCTTTGGAGAATGTTTGATCTCTGCTCCCTTCTTTGAGGATTCCTCTGAGGCAAACACAAACCAAGCTGTGCTTAGCAATTTGGGCTCATGTATCTCTGTTTTTGCCAGGATCTTAACAAAAAGTGCTGTTTCATGTGCTGTTACGGCTGCTGACCTTCTGCTAATGCCTGACTTTGCCTCTGTTTAGACTTCTAGTTTGCTGCATCATTAATAAGAGCTGTTTTACTTTGTTCTCAACACCTATTTCTGAGAGGCCAGAGACAATGTTTGCTGCTGTTCAGCAATTTACAGGTGAAGTCAGTCCTTAGACTTTAGGCCTTAAATGAATGTGATACTGTTGCTTTAAAGATTGTATTTCAAATAAGTCTCCGTAGTTGTAATTTAAATTCTGTTCACTTCTGTATTAGAGTGCAGGTCCCAAACTCACAGCAAAAACAAATTGCCGGTATGAAATTGAGTGGGTTACTGAGTATGCCTGTCACAGGGATTACCTGGAGAGTAGGACCTGTTCTCTGACTAATGAGCAACATGATATCTCCATTGATTTAAGTCCACTTACTCAAATTTCAGGTAAGCTTGTTATTTTTCTTTTGTGGTGCCAGTTTTCCAGTTCCACGTTTGGAGACAGGAAAAAATGTCCTCTATAGATATTTGGTGTTTTGCATCTGTTTTGCTGTGTTTTAGATCACTTTTTCTTTTTCTTATTCATTCAGATTATGTCACACCATATTTTGCCAAAGATGACAAAGAGGAGTATTACTATTACTTAAATATATGTGGGAAAACTGCTGCAGGTAACTGCAAGGACAGCACAGGGTACACTTCATCTTGCCAAGTAAAACCTTCAAATAATCAGCAAAAAGTGGCAGGAAGATTTGAGAACCAAACTCTAAGGTGTGTAAAGGTTCTTTAGCCCTGTTAACTTGTTGGAATGTCTGATCTCTGTTTCCTAATTTGATACTCTTATTTTTCATGTAAGCAATATTTGATACAAAATGCAAGTGGTTTTGCTCAGTTTTGTATAGAAAAATGTTAACAGTGTAGCAGGATAGAATTAGCAAACAGAGGAGCAGATGGGGTTGGTAGAGGCTGTTTCCTAGATGGGGAAGAAATTTCCATCAGCTTTGTTGTCAGCGTTGCAGATTGTGCTGTGTCACCTCTTGCCCTCCTTGAGCTTTACATGTAAAGTAGCATCAGGATTGGATGTTTCAGAAGGCGTCTTCAACAAGAGGGCATCTCTGCTTCCTTTGCAATAGCATGCATTAATCATATCCAAGACTACTGAAGTCCAGGATTTTGTCATTATTTTTTTTTTTTAATATATTTTTTTAAGACCTTCAGGGTACCCAATGGAATACCGGGACAATAGTTTGCATGAGATTGCAAAGCTGAGATTATTCACCTAGATACAGTCTCCCATTTTGTCTGTAAGCATGTGATAGACTTGTTGGAGCGATCTTTCAGGAATTGTAGGACTTCTTTGACTGGCAAAAATAGCCGTGCAATAAAGCAATGGGAACAGATATTCCACCTTTGGAGAAAATGAAGCTGAAGGGCAACCTCGTGGCTCTCCCCAGCTTCCTGAAGGAGGACGGGTGGAGAGGGAGGTGCTGAGCTCTTCTCCCTGGTATCCAGTGATTGGATGTGTCGGAATGGTTCAAAGCTGGTCTGGGGGAGGTTTAGACTGGACATTAAGAAGCATTTTGTTACCGAGAAGGTGATCAAGCACTGGAACAGGTTTCTTAGAGAAGTGATTGATGCCTGTCAGTGTTTAAGATGTGCTTTCACAATGCCCTTAATAACACGCTTAACTTCTGATCAGCCCTGAATTGGGCAGGCAGTTGGACTAGGTGATGTAGTCCCTTCCTATAAAACAGAATATCTGTGCTTTCAGTTAGAATAGACTGTTTTATTCAAAGCTGGAATAGCTTCATAGGATTCTTTAAACTTTATATAAATTCATGAAAAGTAACCAGAAATATCAGCAGATGCAAGCCTTTATTGCAGTAGAAATGTCAGTATTAATGTTGAAAAAGCATTTGGTTTCCCTTTGAGTGAGATAATTACTAAATAAACAATAGTGCAGCCTCTGTTATGTGAAGAACGCTGTGTGACTGTGTCTGATCCCATGTTTCTATCCAAACCTGACTTTTTACTCAGATATTCTGATGGGGATCTCACTTTAATTTATCCAAATGGGGATGCATGTAGTTCCGGATTTCAGAGAATGACTGTCATAAACTTTGAGTGCAATGAAACAGCAGGTGAGTTTAACAAGCTGTGATAAACTCTGCTCAGGATTTGACTTCTGTGCTTGCTAGGAGACCTTATGTTTGAACTAGTGCATGCTTTGAGCCACAGCTAACACAAAGAATAAATATTGTTAGAATAAGCACTAATTTCTACAGCTGGCAGGGTTGTTTTGTATGGTGTTGTAGCGCTGCTGTTCTAAATTTGCCCTGATGATCAAGAATATCGAGGCATAAAAGACCTTTGTTTCTTAGCCAACAGTAAAGAAAAAAAAAGCCAAACAAGCCAATAACCAAACCCCAGAAATCCAGCCCAAACAACAAACGCAAGTCCTGTGCAGCAAAAGAATTTTTATCTTCCTTGCTTATTGCTAGTCCTCAAGTTTCCTTGCTTTCCTCCCCTTTCTCCACTGGAAACTTAACATCTGTTTATCCATCTTCAATGTTAAGGCAATGATGGCAGAGGAAATCCAGTGTTTACTGGTGAGGTGGACTGCACATATTTTTTCACTTGGGATACAAAATATGCGTGTGTTAAGGAGAAAGAAGATCTCCTTTGCAGAGTCGCTGATAAGAAAAAACACTATGACTTGTCACCTCTGATCCGCAGTTCAGGTATGGCAATGAAAACTGGCTTTCAATTACTTGTGTCCTGAGTTCACATGCAGTTCTTTAGGTAACCTTTAATCTGCTTTTACTTTTTCCTGGTGAATTTCTTGGGTACCGGCGTTCACTTCCCTCATCCCAAAAGGAGTGAGTGCCTTATGAAAGTAACCATATCCATGACTGCCTTGATTGGTGGTTTTAAATGTGGGTCCTTTTCTGTGATGGAAGGCATTTTCGCATAGAGAGGCTAGAACGATTCAGTGAGGTGACTTCTCCTTAATGACCCTTTATATTTCAGAGCTAGCTCAGAACTGGGAAGCTGTGGACAGCAGATTTTTGGAGTTAGGGAGGAAGTATTATTACATCAATGTCTGCCATAAAGTGCTGAAGAGAGGAGGAGCTTCCAGCTGTCCAGATGCTGCTGCTATTTGCTCTGTAGGTGAGTCTTTTTAGTTGGTTGGTTTTTATTTTATTTTTTCTCAAAAAAAGCTCTGAAGGTCGGCACTTCTACAAATGGAGCTGGCTGTCCCAAGTGCCTTCAGTTACTGGAAGGAAAAAAAAAGTTAAGAACACGTTTCTCTTGTGCTCCCAAAGACCCTAGAAGAAATGATGCAAGTAGCCTTTTCTAACTAAAGAATGGTATTACTCTCCTCTAGGCTTTATAGCATGGTTTTGGTGAGGTTAAAACCAAACTCCTAATTACATGCTTTCTTAAGACTGTTCCTTTGGCTAGTTAATATTTTCTTATTAAGGAAAACATCACTTTTTTTCCAGGGAAACAAAAGTGATGTATTTACTGTCTTTACAGATAAACAAAACAACAGTAAGAATCTTGGAACATTTGTATCTTCTCCTAAAAAGGTTGGAGAAAATATTCAACTTACCTATTCCAATGGAGACAGCTGTGGTATTAACAAAAAAATCAAAACTGTCATCACTCTAATATGCAGACCAGGTGAGAATATCCACACCCTGTTCTCTCATCCAGTTAAAAACTGGAGGTCCTTTAACATGCCCAGGAATGAGTGCTAAATATTAGCATGTGCCTTTGTCTTTTATTTCCTTCTATGCAAAAGCTGAAACATTGATTTATTTAGCAGGATGATAGCAATGTAAATGCACGTATTTAGCTCTGCTCGCCTTTTATACAAGTATTCTTTAAAAGCCCGAAGTTCAAGAGACTTACTCAAGATTCTCCCTAACATGGTGGAAGCACGTTTAAGCGTTTAAAGCTCCACAAATACCTGGAGGCCATACAAAGCACTTTCTGTCCCTAGACTTTCTTGATAGGAAAGACTGGTTCTGAACTGAGATCAAATACTTTAACCTTGTTTTCCAATGAGTATGTTTTGTGTCTAAGCTGCTTGCAGTTTACGAAAAGCAGAAGCATTTGTAGAAGTTATTGTTCACCTCCATATAATAGCCCACTAGTTCAACCATCTCCCAGGGGAATGCAAAACCTGTATTCCTCTGCCTCAGCCTGAAGAAGCTGAATCTTCCAAGTGTGCTGGCTGTTGGGATCAGGTTATGCACTACTTGCTATTGAAGCTGTTGCTCTGTAGCAAAGCACCAGGTTTGTGTATCAAAGCAAGCATTTTTTTTTTTTATAAGGAGTGGTAGTACTCAGAAACAGACTTAGCAATGCATCTTCACCTCTGGGCTAAACTTTTATTCTGATGAGGATGGAAAGAATTTGTGCAAGGAATTTTTGGCTCTATTTAATCTTCATTTTCAGAGGAGAAGTATTTAAGCAGTTAATCTTGGTCTGTTGTTGTGGAGGAGTGTGAGTTCCAGGACTTAAATTCGTAGTTCCTTTTGGCAGCCTGTCTGTGTGTAACACTTTGCTCTTGTGCTACCAGGTGATCTAGAAAGCGCTCCAATCTTGATGTCTGAGGGTGTGTGTTCATACGCATTTGATTGGTATACTGCTGCTGCCTGTGTCGTGTCTAAAACTGAAGGAGACCACTGTCAAGTCTCTGATCCTCAGGCAGGTATGTATTTATGTTCAGCAAACTGAAAGGTCGTGAGGGACAGAACTTGTGTCACAACACTTAGTCTTCTTGATGCACAAGATCAAAGCAAATTCAGGTTAAGTCTAAGCGCCCACGACACTTGAGCGCAGCAGTTTTAAGCACATGTGTGTGTAAGATCAGAACAGCACAACCTTAATATTTCCCTAGTGTGTGTGTGGAGGAAAATAGGTGTAATGTGCATTTAACTGTGATAAATATCTGTGTAAGAAAATGTGCTTTTAGAACATGCAGATTTGTTTCTTGAACAGTCATTACATGGAAGGAGACTTACTCGGGGGAAATGAGCTAGTTGAGTGACTGGTAGAATCAAACCTGTGAGAGATGGCAGGAAAAAAATTAAACTGATCAACTTTATTCCTTCCCGATTAGGCTTCTCTTTTGATTTATCACCTCTGGCCAAGAAAAATGGGTACTATGTAGTTAATACGACTGAATACTTGTTCTACATAAACATCTGTGGCAGTGTGCCAGATGAGTTGTGTCACACAAAATCAGCAGCGTGCCAAGTCACACAAAGGTGAGTAACTAGACCTGTTGTCTGTAATAGAAGATCTCTTGTTGCGTGATGCATTGTCTATGTGTAACAATGAACAATTTGCATGTAAAATAATTACTGTAATAGACTGCCTATAATAGATTCAGGTAATTTGCATACAAAAATATTATTTGGTAGTGCAGTAATTATGCTGCCAGCTCTTTTCAAGCAAAGTGCACACATGCATGCAATCTTGCTTAAGATAACTTTTGAGAGTGAATGAGCGTGTCCATTGCTCCCCCTTATGTCTCCTGTAGAGACTGGAAGCTGTAGGTTGACTGCTGCAGCTGTATTAAGCCAACCCACAATTTGGATTCAGGGTGAGCTGGATTCTAAGAGCTGGCCTGAAGAAGCACCACTGTGCTGACTAGTGGCTGCCTTATACAGAGGTGGAGCCCAGAGCTTGGGTGTTGCACTGTTTTTAAGTGCTGCAGAGCCACAGTCCCAGTGTGTGCTGCTGCTCTAACTGTTGTCTTCTACCAGCTTTGTCTGAGACAGCATCTGTATGCTTCAGGTCTCAGGTCAGCCTGTTTACAGATATGGGGTACAGTGCAAACACAGCTGCACTTGAGTTGGCTCTGAGTTAATCTCCAGCCATACACAGTTCACTGCAGACACTAAAAACATTCTTTAGGGGAAGGTGGTCAGGTTAGGTCTGATAGGGCCGGTGTTAAGTCGAAGCAAAGAAACTCCCTTGAACCAAAGCTGGACCTGAACTAGGAGTGTGTAAAGGCAACTTTCTTCCCCGAGTGAGAAGACCTGCTCTTGTGTAGCACAAAGTCTTTTCTGTCCATGTGTACTTGTATGGAATCAGTTTAAGCCCAGCATTAAGATGTCTGCAGTTGGCATTATACTCTGGAGAATGGGAACTTGATATTTCTGTCACTCCCCTGGAGGAGAGAAGTTTTCCAGATCTAAGCAAGGTACAACTTCCTTTCCAAAGCACGATACCTGTGCATGCTTCAAGTTGCCTTATGGCAGCATTCTGTTCGTCCTAGCTCACTGATGTCTAGTCAACCTTATTAATTCTTTTGTCTTACTATGGTGTCTTCTGTAAACTTACCTGTTTGCTTACTAATTGTAAGACTTCTCTTAGTCTTAGAGAGAATTAATTTTGCATTCTGTTCAGTATCAAAGCCTGCTTTTTCTTTTCTAGTAAGGATCAGTTTTGGAGTCTTGGATTACCCACTTCCAAACTTTCATATTATGATGGCCTGATTCAGTTGACCTACAAAAATGGTACAGCATACAATAATGAGAAGAAAACACAGCGATCTACCCTTATAACTTTCCTGTGTGACCGTCAGGCTGGAATAGGTCAGCCTGAATATCAGGTAAGAAGTTCTATAAGAAAGGAAAGAACTCCATCCTAAAATTCTGACAGTAATTGGTCCTATGCCAGCACAAGCACAGATTCATGGATGGAAATATCCAGTGTCTATAAAGCAGGTGAAGAGAAATAGTTATTTCTGTTGGTATATCTGTCTCTTGTTGCAGCCATAAAGCTTGTCTTCACCACTGAACAGTAAGCTTTTCATCTGGATTCACATTCTTACTTCACTCTTCTCTAGTCTCTGGGCTGTGTAATTACTAGTGCTTTTGATCATTTTGTATTTCTAGCTGAAAAAACCAAACTGACTGAGAAGTAGCAAGTGGTAGGACTGTGTGTCCTGTAACACATCAGACAGCACTTACACATTGCTCCAGTTGCTCTGGTTCTGTTATTTTTGGAAAGACTATTTTTGGTGACAGAGCGAATGACAAGGTCTACTACAAAACAGACCTATATAAATCAGTCTGAGAAGGTATATCCCAAAATGAAGGGGGAAATAACAGGCTTAACATATAAAAGAGTAGCTGTGAGTCGCAAAGCATTCTGTGTGGAAAGCCTCACTGACCCATTCTACTGCTTTTTTAGATAGAAGATAGCTATACCTACAACTTCAGGTGGTACACTGAATATGCTTGTCCTGAAATGCCACTGGAATGCGTTGTGACTGATCCCAACACCATGGACCAGTATGACTTGTCAAGGTAGGAAAGTAACACATGCATTGTACCTTGGCTATTCTAGGTTTTAGCGTTCTCACTGATAGCTTAGCACTGGATGAAGTTAGTTTCCTGTGCAGGCAGCACTGGAAACTTCATGTGTTGTGACAATCTTAACTGCATGTAACTTGAAATGAAGATACTATTTCCCTTTAGTATATTGACTTGCCTCCTAAGATGTAAGTTGACTTTTTGGGATGGTTTTGCTTAATAAGAACTTTGTCAGCTGTCCTCTGCTTCCTAGAAGAATTCTTTTTAATTGTACCACTTCAAAATATGAGGGGGGGGGGGGAAAGTTATCCTGAAATGCCTTATGGTTGGTCTGTTTCTTGAGACTGACAGAGAAAGATAGAGAAAAATCTATGAAGAATGTGTGTTCTTAGTGTAGAACTTCCTCTTCCTGCTCAGCTTAGCAAAATCTGAGAAGAGAGGTGAAAACTGGTATGCCATGGATAATTCGAGTCCAGGTGAACGCAAGAAGTACTACATAAATATCTGTCGACCACTGATTGCTGTCCCAGGATGTGACCGGCGAGCATCTGTCTGTCAGATGGAATATCGGCATGATCATGTGAGTAGCCATTCCACCCCAGTTCAGAGCTCATTTGCCAAGTGAGTGAGAGTAAGGGATATGCAAGATAAGCACATGAATCCTGGCTTCTTCATGCAAAATACGTTGGTGTTCTGTTTATCAGTAATGTTGGCATAATCATTGCAGAATGGTAGGCCTCCTGTCTACCTTTTCAAAGACCAAAGCTTTAATATTAACGAGTGCACCAGTGTTGCCTTTGACATTCTTTGCCCTGTGTTGCAAAGGGAGACAAATGGCATCTCTTCTGTGTAAGCTGCTGTGGTCGCAGAGACTACCAGCATAGCCTTATGAACAATCTCCTCTGGTGGATATTCTGTCTTGTTTCTGGCTTGGTTTAGATTGAACTATGGAAGAAATGTATGTAAAGATTCTTTGCCACCTTCCTCTGAGCTCTCTTTGGCTTTGAGGAGTAGATAAGGCAGAAGTTGCCAAGCAGGAACTAAAAATCAAAAGACTGTGGTGGTTATGGGCTTCTACTTCTATATTTGCCTGAAGTGCAATACTTCATCATAGGCTGCAGGCTGGATGGACACTGTGCCCAAGGCCTCACCTCAGCACTACTCAAAGCTGTAGGGAAAGTTGAGCTAGAGGCTCACCAACCTACCAACCTGTCCTAATTTGCTCTGTGCAATGGAGAGAATACCTCCTCTCTATATGGAAGAGGATGTCTGAGTGACTGAATATGTACCACCATTTGAGCTCAGTATTGCTAGTTCCCTGTGCCTGCATTAGTCCTTGTTGTGGAAGGCTATTTTCTTTACATGTAGAGATGCATTAGGACTTCATTACTGAAGATGCTGGAGTCAAAAGCACATTGGGTCAACCTAAATGCGGAGGTTCTTATTTACAAAAAAACCAAAAAAAGTGGAAGTCTTTGTGGACAGAGTCACTCTGGATGTGTGTTCTGTTTGTTGCTGTCGCTAACTTAAAATAGTGTCTTAAAAATAGGAAACACCAGAAGTGAAGATTAATTTGGACCTTGGTAGTAGCACCTACTGTGCTTTTAATTCCCAGTTTCTGTCAGTGTTTTTGGGATTTGCTAGGCACAGCAACTCACTAAGGTCATTTCTAAGAATGCCTGGAGGCTTCCACAAAATGTGTTTTAAGATCTGTAAAAATAGGCCCTACTACTGCACATGAGATATAGGCCTCCCTCAACTCCTAAGCTGTGTAACTGGTGAGATGGGGATGGCTGTTGTGAGGCACCACAGGCATGTTATTGTACTAAAAATATAAACAACAACCAGCCAAACCATGCCTGCTTTTGTGGCGCTTGTCTGTTAAATATGTGAAACAAGTACAGAATGGGGGAGAAGTGCAGAGGGATCTCTACACCTTTGTGATCTTAGAAACTCTCAAGATCACCTTTTGTATAGAAGACTGTGGTGGTGGGTATTTTCTTTTTGACTGTGTCTGTAGCTCATCACTTGAGTTCAGATTTGCTTACGTGCTTTTCTTTATTTCTAGGCCTCTTACTCTGAAGTCACCTCTATTAGCAATCTTGGCGTTGCCAGCAAAGAACTGGTAGTTGAAAGACCTGGACACATTTTTCTAACCTATGCAAATGGATCTGTGTGCATTGATGCTGATGGAAAGAAAACTACTTATACCACCACCATCCACTTCGTCTGTTCCAAGGGCACTCTTGTAAGGACAAATGATCTTTCAGTTGTTGCTTCATCGCTGTACATTTTCTCTCATGTAATGTGATGCTGCATTAAGATGTATCGTGTGTAGCAGATTCATGACAAGGGAGACTTCTTGAGGACTTAGAGATGTGAAAACAAAGCTGAATTGGATGATAGAGAAGCATATGTCTCAGACCAAGTATTTTATCATAAGCAAGAACTAGTTAAAAACAGCCTCAACGGACAGTGATATTTCAGACTAGTCTAATTAGCATGAAAAATACATGGGGACTTAAGAGTGAGGAGTTGTACATGCAAACATTGCAAATGCTCTTAAGAGGACGATTATTGTAAAGTGTATCTTCAGACTTAGGTCCTATGTCCTTTGTAGCTTGTTGATTCCAGAGGAGTCCTTAAATCTATAAAATTTTGCTGGTACTACTCCACATACTGAAGTTTAGACTGAGGGGATTGTTACAGAAGCTTGCCTACACTTCTTGCTGGCTTGGGAATCTGCAGGTCTTACTCCCCTCACTCCCTAACCATCAGCCAAAGAGGTATGGTGAAAATCTGTGACTTGGAGCAGTTATGATCTGCTTTGCTTTTGCCTGGAAACACTGAAATGAATTCTGTATCATTAATACTCCTGGTACCTTGTTAGCTCAGCTACCAGGCTTTTGTCTTGCTTGATTTTTATTTTGCATTATAGCCCTTATGCCCCCAAACTCTTCAAAGCTTAGACTGAGGCAAGGTCTGGTTATGTGTATCTAGATTCAGTATTGAATTTAATCTGAATATTTGGATGTCAGATTCAGTTCTTTGCTGAAGTTTAACAACATGTTAAGTGTTTAGCTAGGCAAAGTTTTCAGTGGTGACCTTCAAATTAAATAGGGGAGAAGGAAGCAGGGTGGGAATTGTGTGCATTTGTAGTGGAGTCTTTTAGAAGAACCTGACAGTTTGTCAAAAAGTGGAATATCAAACATGAGAAGGTGTTGGCTGTACATTTATTCTGTTCTTCTCTTTGCAATCTGTTTCCAGAGTAGCAGTCCACGGTTTATAGCTATTCAGGAGTGTGTGGCCACGTTCTTATGGGAAACTGAGGCTGCTTGTCCAATCAAGGAAACAAAAGATGATTCTCAGGTGAGCAAGGGGCATGTTACTGTATTCATTGCCTCAACATAATATTTTCATAATATTTTTTTTCTTAGCTCTCCTGGTTGCTGTGTTTAAATGACTCTTGGAGAAAACTAAAGTGAAGGTTGAAGTTGATCGTGATGAAGTCTTGGGATATCTTATTGCTTGCTTCTTGAAGTGTTCCTGAAATGTGTAACTTCTGACAAAGGTGTTCAAGTGCACTCTCTTGAGAACAACTTGCTTGCTGTGGCACTGAATGTCTCATTCTCTTACAAGGTTGCTGGTAAAACTGACCTTATATGTAAGAACATGTGTTGTCCTTGTTGGTGTACATATCATCAAATGAGGTTTTTTTTTTTTTATTTCCACACTGAGCTACTCAGTTGTTTCTACTTTACAGGTTTCAACATGAACACATTAGTGTGAAAACAACCCTCAGTTAAAGCTTCCTTGCTCCTAGCTAACCTGGTAGATGTCACCTGTTAAATTGCACTGTGATATGTTGGTATGTGCCTGATGTCAATGGCTGATTGGTACACAGGCTATGTGTAAATCACACTTCATTGGCTCTGTAAACAAGTTAGAGATAAAACTTAAACAGAAGAAATGCAGAAGGAGAAAATAATACTGTTGTAATGTGTGTTTGTTTGTTTTTTCCAGTCCTGCTCTGTGCGAGATCCGAACACTGGCTTTCTGTTCAATCTGCAGCCGTTAGCTTCTGAAAAGGGCTATATGGCTACTGGCATTGGAAAGAAGTTCTTGGTAAGGATTCTGTTGCTTACAGATGCTGTTTTTATGTTTTCCAGTTTTGTGTAGTGAGCAAGTGGAGCTTTCACTCAGTCCTTTTGTGACATCTGAGTTGGTAGGAAAGTACTGTGCTTGAGGGGAGGAACAGAATGTAACTTGATTAATCTCAGATGCTCTTAAAAGCACTGAACTTCTGGTTCTTAGCAAACATGGTAGCCACACTTTCGAGGCTATGCATGGTTTGCCAGTTATGGACTCTATTGCATAATACCAGTTTATCTGCTGGTGCTGAAGAAATGGACAGTGAAAGTCTAGAAAGGGATTTAATCTGTCCACGTTGGTGCTCTTCATGCAATCTGCATGTATCGGTACTCCTAGGCTGTCCACAGGTACTACTGTAGTGTTTTTTAATCTAAGAATAAACTTGCCAAGCCACGTTCTGTACTTCTAATGGGGATAATTTGTGGACCCTGCAAGCTGAACGCTGTTCCTGTGTTGTAGTTGGTTGTCTTACAGTCTAGAAATGACAGACATTTCATGCTGTTAGAAATAATAGTTCTGGGCAAGTGAATTTTACTGATGTAGAAATGGCTACGTGGACCTAATTCTTCTGATGTGGTTAATATGGTGTGCACCCACATGTTTTCAAAACTTCTAGCTGAACATTTGTGGACCTATGCCAGATTGTGGTAAAATCAATGGCAAAACAGCTGCTGGATGTGAAGCAGAAAATCTGACATCGGTCAGGCTGGTGGAATTGGACAAAACCCTGTATCTGTCCGGTGAAGGTTTTCTAACTCTTACCTACAGAGGTCCTCTTTATCTGCAATCAGGTGAGTTCAGGAAATATGTAGCAGAGATGGGTGCTGATATGGTATCAACTTTCTGTGAATGGTCTTCATTCCTCCTTTTGTTTATATACTGGAACCTGCTGGGCTTGGTCATCACTTAAACAAGCTAGTTCCTAGGAAAACCTTAGGAAGAAATCAAATGATGCAGAATAGTAGCAGCTTAGTTTCCAGCAATATACATGCTTTTCAAAGCTCCTGGGAACAGACCAAATACAGTACAGAATTTTTTTCCCTTGCTCAGTAGATGAAAAAATATTGCTCCTTGTATGGAAAAATGGATAGTCAAATTGGGAAAAAAGGGAAATGAACTCTGTCTCTTTTTCTAAGTGAAGTCTTTGCTTTAAGCTTCAGTCTCATGAATAACACTCTCTTAAGTCCTTTCATATCTGGAAGGTCATTTTTCGGTAAGCTCATACTCAAATGGAATAAGTGAGTAAGTGTTCTAGTACCTCATGTACACTTCATGAATTCAAGTCTGCTTCATGGATAAGACCAATGAAAAATGTATATCTAGCTTTTAGATTTTACATGCTGTGCAGCTGTGCTGAAACTGGGCTTTCATAGAAAGGCATATGACACCTTAACAACAAAAGGTTTTTAGGAAAACAGGATTCTAGATTTGGGAGCCTCAGAAGCTCCTGAATGTTTGTCTTCTGTACAAATTGCCATGTTGATATCTCTTGTTTTCCCAGTTGTGATGTTTTCATATCCAATATGCGAGTAGCCAGTGATTGAGCTCTCTTGTGTTTTGCTTTGTGAGCTAGGATAACACTAGGATTCATTGATGGCAAATACTACTCCCCCCACATAGTTCTGCCACTTCTTGTAGGCTTTGGAAGAGAGGACTCACCAGAACTTAATGTATGCTGCTTAAGTAGCATCGGTATTGCTTGTTCTGCAGTCAGGAGGCTGAACCTCTTACGAACAAACAAAACCCCTGAAACAAATTTTGTTGTGTGATGTAATTTAGGTTGCTGGGACAGCTGACTTGGTGTTTTATAGGTTTTCTGCTTCTTCAGATATATCATGTCAAAGACATAGGAAGCAAAGCTCAGTGAAGGTGATTATGCTCTTGAAATGTGTCAAGGCATTGTGGTCTCCCACTTGGAGAGACAGTTGTGGCTGCTAGGCAATTTAGCACAGATCTGTAATGAAGGCTTGTGTATTCACAGTTAAAAAACCCATAAACAATAAGGCAGTGTTTTCCTTGAAGTAGTTAGCAATAAGAAACTGTTAGAAAATTTTCAAGTCAAGCATTAGCTTGAACGTAAATTCAAATACTCCCAGTGAACCAGCAGCAGCCAAGTGTTTGTTTTACAGGAACCTCAGACACGTTCACGGTGACTTTCATTTGTAATGATTCATATCCTGGAGAACTTAAGTTTGTGCGTGAAGAGATAAACAGCATGCTGAACATCCATGACACTTTTTTTGAGTTTCACACGGCTCTGGCCTGTGCTCCTGCTCCTGTAGACTGCCAGGTTACAGGTGAGTACTTGGTATTTGGGTGGGATCTGGCCAACAAATCTTGTCAGGATTAACCGAACAACAAACCTCTGCAGAGGAGCACTTTTAAGAATACCCGTTGTGAAGGCATTTGTAAGAATTGAAGTCTTCATAGAAGTTGTAGAGAGGGGAGAGGAGGTAGGTTGTTTGAAGCTGAGAACTACTTTGAAAACCTTTAATCCTTATCATGGCTGGGTGCTATTTCAGCCAAGCTTTGAAGAAAATGGGTTAATTTGGTGTTGGACTCTAGAAAAATGCACCTGTGAATAGTGGAAAAGTTATTTGTGGGAAGTAGGACCTCACAGCCACTTGTACAGTTCTAACTCTTCCCCTGAGAAGGGCAGAGAGAAGAGGGAGAGGAGGAGGAGGGGAAAGGGAAAAGAAAAAAAAAAACCTTGTGGGTTGAGATAAAGACAGTTTAATAGAACAACAGAAGAGGAAAATAACAACAATAATAATAATCATGGTACAAGTCACTCTAACCACTCAGTGAACTGTTACCTTCCTGAGCAGTGATTGTGCATTCTGACCCCCCTGGCCCCCATTTATGTACTGAGCATAACTTCTATGGTATGGAATATATCATTGTTCTCTCTATACTCCTTCTCAGCTTCTGTGGGAAGCTGAAAGAGAGCCCTTGAAAAGTATAAATATTGCTACAATTAAAACAATATGCATTATTGACATTCCTTTCACAACAATAACTAGAATTTCTATCTAGTGATTAACTCTTTCCCAGCTGAAACTAGGGCAAGAACTCTGTTCTTTGCTTGGTGTGGTGAAATTTTTCATGGAAAGAGTATCTCCTCTCAATGGATATCTAATGTGATTCTGCAAATTACTTTATTATGTGTATTCATCAGTGAAACATTTACCATTTCCAACCTGTACTGCTGCAAATATCTAAGAAATCATCTTTCAGATGCTGCTGGGAATGAGTATGACTTAAGTGACTTGAGCAAAGAGGGCGAACCATGGGTTGCTATAGACACTTCAAAGGAAGCAAAGAAGCGAACATTTTTCTTGAATGTCTGCAAGCCTTTGCCCTATGTGCCTGGATGCCCTGGTAAGCCAAGTGGAAACCATTTCTTAACTTGTGATTTCTCATGGAAGACCTTATGTGCAGAATGACATCCCTTGTTATTTTAATGGGAGGGCCCAGGGAATTTGTAGATGCCCCATCCCTGGAGGTGTTTAAGATGAGGCTGATGATGAACCTTGTCTAGTGAGAAGTATTCCTGCCCATCATGGCAGGGGATGTGGAACTGGACGATATTTAAGGTCCCTTCCAACCCAAACCATCCTATGATTTCTTGAATGCTGCACATTCAATCACTGAACTTGCATAGACATGGATGAGGTATAGCAAGGGTATAATAAACAGATTTCCTCAAACTGAGAGTAGTCTTAATGCTCACAAGGACTCTTGCATTAAGATGTGTGGGGATGCATTTAGGAAAAATGCATTGAGGGTAGTATTTGTTACTATCTTTGGTTTTATTTTATTCTTAAAGAAGAAAGGAAAGAGTTATTGAAGCCTCCAAGCTGAATGAGGCCAGAATGAGAAACATATACAGTGTCTTACTGCACTTCTAGCCAGTTTGATAGATGTAACCTGTTGCTGTAGCCTTCTCTCAGTCTGTAGGAGCAGATAAGTTAGTGCAATTTTAAAGGTTTTAGTGGATGCAGGACAGTAACTTGTTCTATTGCTCAAAGGCTTTAGGCACACAGTATCTCTATCTCTATGAAAACACTTCTGTTGCGTTGTGCTTCAGGAGTTTGAGACAATCTGATTTAGTGCTCAAAGCTCTCTTAAAGCTACTCCATTATGTTATTTTACAGTAAAGTTAACTCTAGCTGTCAAGGCTTTGAACTAAAATACAGGCTCCTTCTTTTCCTGTAGGTGGTGCCATAGGATCTTGTGTGAAATATGCTGATAGAAGCAAGAACCTTGGAGTCATTCAGATAAACCCACAGGCTGCTACTGATGGCTCATTAAGCATTATTTACTTGAATGGTGACACATGCAAAAATAAGCAACATTATTCTACACGCATAATCTTCCAGTGTGATCAAACAATGGTAATTTTCTGTGCCAGTTGCTATTAATGAGGATTTTAGAGCTTGGACTTACTATAACAAACTAGATGGTGTTTATTGCTCTTGGAGTCAAGAGGCTGGTTCAAAAAGTAGTATTTTGTATACAGGCTTTTCCCTTGTTTGTCCTTATAACTGCTTTTCTGAGCCTGTAGAACACAACAGTGGGCTCTATCATGGAATTCTGTGAGCCACCAAAAGCAGCTCTTTGCTGAAAATGAGTACTGAAATTTGATAATGAATGTTTTCTACTGTGCAACTGCAATAAAAAAGGATTCTGTGCATATGTTTTGCGACTTGCAGTGTGATTCTTAGTAAGCCTCTTTCATATGGCTTTTTTCTGTAGGGGTCGCCGGTGTTTGAGCAAGAGGATGAGTGTGAGTTTGTATTTGTCTGGAAAACATTGGCAGCGTGCCCTGTTCACAAAGCAGAAGGTAATTATAGTTATTTGAGGTTTAAAATATTAAACAAACTTTTACAAGAAGTAAATACTTAGCTGAAGCTATGTTTGTTTCTTGCCCTGTGAATCTTTCTGTAAAAGGTGTTGGCTTTTGGAGGGGTGTCTCTCTTGAGCTCTAAGCCAACTAGGAGTTGTATGTATGACATTAAAAGTACAATTTAGAATGACAGACAAATCTACTTGCTGGTCTAGGGAAAGAAGGTAAAGGAATAACGCTGTCTCTGGCAAATCAGTGCTATATTGTTAAATCACAGGCAGACTTGCTAGTGTCTTTTAAATCTTAAAGCATCAGGTTTCATGAGAGCACTGTTGATCGTATGCCTGGCAAGTCATTTCCTGTCCCTGCACTGAAGACTGGAAGCTGTCCTGGAAGCTTGTCCTTGTTAGACAACGGGGGAGAGACCAGTGGAGGAATATCAGAGTTTACAGCTGACTCTGGGAGGTGCAGGAAGGAATCGCACGTTCTAGGTCCTGGTACATGGTTGCCTCTTAAGAGGGGAAGTGGAATGTGCAGGTATCTTCTCTTTCCTTGCAGGGTTTGTTTTGTAGCTTAGAGAAAATGCCTTAAAAGCATCCCAACTTCCTGTAAAGGATCTGTTGCAACAGACCTCGGTGTTGTTGAAACTACCAGTGATCTCACGTGGTGTAGGAGGAACGTTTATGAGCTCCTGCTCTGTAGCACACAATTACTGTGTGGGACACTGGTTAGGGGTCGTGGTTTTGAAGGGAGTGAAACTAATGTCTTGTCTTTAGCGTGATACTAACTTGCTGAATGATTGAGGGCAGCATACTAATAACCATGTGATACAATCTGACGTTTTCTTAAAAGCTTCAGATATTGAGTAAAGGGTCACTTTAAAACTGAGGACTTGATCAGTAGCAAAGTTACCCACATATAACGGCTCATTAGACTCATGAAACTGGAATTTTCCCAAACGATGCCTGTGTACATCATGGTAGACTTGTAAGCTGTAGCTAACGCTTCCCACGATCAATTACTTTTTAACTTGGCAAACTCCATAGCTGTTAAAAGAAGATGCAAGACTGACATCTAGGATAACTTTTGCTTTGGCCTTGTGACCTCACTGTTCTTTCCAGATAATTAAACAAGTGGTGGACTTAGTGTCTCTGGTTCTGTCCTTAACCCTCAGCATACCTGAAGGAAGAACTCATTTTTATGCCAGTAAGCCTTATTTATCCGAAGTATATTTGGCATGATTCATAGATACTAAATTGTATTTTAAATTCTTTTCTTTAAAGGAGAGAATTGCCAGGTGAAAGATCCAAGGTATGGTCATGTTTATAATCTGAAGCCACTTTCCAATAAAGACATAAAAGTGAGTACAGAGGAGTATGACTACTACTTCAGAGTTTGTGGAGAAATAACAGAACCTTGCAAACCAGAGGCTCACACTGTGTCATCGTGTCAAGTAAAGAAGATGGACAATACTTTCAGAAAAGTAGCAGGTATAGCACTTGATTGGAAGGAACTTAAAGAACGGGAAGACTAGCCAGGGTGTAACTGAGGTTATGAAGTGATACAAGAGGGGTTCTTGCTGCTCTTGTCCATCTTATGAGGCAAAGTGCCCTACCACTCTTGCTTCATGTGCAAATAAAATGTCAGCTAGGAAGGAGTTGAACCCTACTGTGCTGGAGTAGTACTCGCTCCATAACTAGATCACAAGGTTTAGAGGAAGGTTGAGGTATTTCTATCAGTACTTTGTTGTGCATGTTAGTGCTGTCTGTGCAACCCTGAAGCTAGAGGCGTTACCACAGTTGTGTATTTATTGTTTAGCTGATTAGCTAACTGATTAGCTGTTGACTTTTCTCAACTCTTTGCTTCTAGGCTTGCTTACAGAAAAACTGACTTTCAAAAATGGTTTAATAATGATTAATTACACCAGTGGAGAAAAATGTCATAGAGTATATGAACGATCGACTGCTATAATGTTCTATTGTGACAAGACTACATCTGAGGTTAGTTTCAAAACGTGCTTACTGTATGTACTGTCTTCCAGAGTTGCCATCTGGAAAGGTAAGGGGAAGAACATGAACTAACTTCCTTCAAGGATTGCTTTACCACTTGCAGGTTAGGCAGGAGATTGAAAGGTCCTGCGAGGTAATAAAAAAAGAGGAATATTTTTGAATTTCATCTTTGTAGAAGATACCTTTGTCATGCTGCAGAAAAGGTAGGGCTTGTTTTTCCTTTAGGGGATGCCTGCCCCTAGCAAAGCTCTTGGAGATGTTCTTCCAGAAATAAGTCATTTATTTGTATAAAATAAAAGGTAGGAGGATGAATCTGCAGGAAAGCAGGTATTACCTGGCCAGACCAAAATCAGCTGGTCACTTAAACAATGGTGCCTAGAGTTAGTTTTGCTCCTCCTTTTATTTCATGGAGGAGGCAGAAGCTCCTAATGGCTGTCCTTTTATCAGAAGTGTTCCTGTGGATAAACTCAGGTTTGGGAGAAGCTGTGCTGTCAGCTGGTCAAAGTTTGGCTTTAAGATAATATGTAAATACAAGCTTCTGGATCTTCTTGAAGCAAGACAGAAACCTTTTGGTAGCTTTAATGTGTCTAAATGAGAAAGTAATTTCCTTTTGTATTTTGTTCTTTCAGCCTGTATTTTTGAAGGAAACCCCAGATTGCACCTACATGTTCGAATGGCACACTGAATATGCTTGCCCACCTGTTAAATCCACTGAGTGCTCTTACAAGTAAGTTGTTTCCACAAACTTGGAATCGAGCTGTATGATGACAGAAACGAAAACAGCCTTATTGCAACTCATTGCAATACTGCCACTTTAGCTGTTCTGACTCAGTCAGCGACCGACTAACGTGGCGTTCGGTGCCAGTGCAATACATTTTAAGTGACTTCTGCAAATTATACTTCCTAAAGCTGACTTCAGTGAAGTGAGGTCTTTCTTTCGTTGAGCTTCTTCTGGAGAATAATCTTAGTATCAAAGTAAACTGTTGAGGATGCAGTTATTGATGATTGAACTCTGTTAGGTTGTTGCACTTGCCTAGTTAGTATTTAACTACAGCTAATTTAAACAAGAATACAACTGCTGTCTGTTTGGAACTCCCATGAAACAAAGCTTTTGGAAAAGTGCTATCTATTTCTATCACAACCAAGTATTCTTATTTCAGTTCTTGTGGGGATGGCTGGTGCAGTGATACATCGCTGCACTGAATTTGAGGTTTGTAGGGACCAGCAAGGCTCATGCAGAGTTCTTTTCCAGTTTGATACTCTAATTAGAGTCCTTAGGTTCAAGGTTATTGTGGCAGTAACTTATGACTTGTAACATTATTTTTTTTTTTAATGCTTATTAGTTTGAATTCTTTGCCTTTCTTACAGGGATAATGAAGGAAACTTCTATGACTTTTCATCTCTGACACGGCATAGAGAGAACTGGGAGGCAATCACTCTAACTGCTTCTGCACAGAAGTACTATATTAATGTCTGCAAGCCCTTAGTACCGTACGGCGCTGCACGTAAGGGCGAAATAAGAATAGATTCTTGCTGTAGCTAGGGGACACAAGTGGTAGGACAGTACTGCTGGCTTTTCAGGGTGAAAAAATCTCAAAGCAAAGTTTGTGGAGACAGTGGTATAATTTCAGCACTGGAGGGAAGGGTAGATAGTGGGCCTGATTTCCATCTGCTTGGCAGATGAGATTCACTAGCAGCTCTTATTTTGATAACTTCAGCACTTCAGCTCTTCCATCCCCATCCAAAGTCTCCTATAGCTCTTAAAGATTAAAATAATCTTTTGGTGCAAGATGTTGACTTCAGGATTTTCTCTATGGCATGTTGTGACTGACTAATTTTTGTGCAGTGGGAGACCAGGTAACAGAGTCTAGCCTTTCAGTGTGTAGTAGTCTGTTTCCCTGGCAATAGCTGTCACTACTTTCTGCGTGACCTTCAGCAAAGTGAGGCATTGCTACTACTTGTGATTTTTTGAGGGGGAAAAAAACCCACCCCAATGAGTATACTTTGGACAGTGGCTTGGAGATAGATCAGCCATGACATGCCTGAGAGTAGTGGAGTTTTATTCTAGGCAAGTAAGCCTTTGTAATGTTTGGAGTAATACCATGGGTTTTTTATTCATCTGTATAGGTTCCTGTCCTTCTGATGCTGCTGCCTCTCTCATGGAGGGTACAAAATGTACAAGTCTTGGGGAAGTGGCTGATGGTCCCCGGTGGGAAAATGGTATTTCTATTCTGAAATACATAAATGGGGAGCAGTGTCCAGATAAAATTCGCAAGAAAACAACAATACTGCGCCTCAAGTGTGATGAGAACAGAATTGTAAGTGGACTTCCTCTAGTGGGGTTTTATGTTTTCATGAGTTGTTTGTACCACTGTATGTGTATGGAGAGCAGTGGGTAGTTCTTATCTGTTCTCTGAGCATCTGTAGCTGGATGGGAGTCAAGTAGTAAATGCTATTGGCTGTGTAGTTCTTAACTCTTACACATCTGTGTGCCTTGCTGTTAAGTACTCTTCTATTTGCTGAGATGTTTTACTCTCACCATTTGGATCTTCTGTCGCCCAGCCCTTCTACTCTCATCAAATTTATTGCTCCTGATAATGATTCTGCAATGTTGTGTATTTGAAATAGTCACAGTTAAATAATCTGTCCAAGGGTTAGTTCATTGGTCTGTGATCATCTGTTAAGCCCTAGGACTGGCATTTGAATTGAGCTCAGCTACAGGCTTCAGGGATAATCCTGAGATGTCACTGTCTCCACTGTCTCATGTTTAGGATTCAAAGCCAGAACTTATAACAGCCATTGAAGATTGTGAATATACCTTCTTATGGTTCACTGCTGCTGCGTGTCCTCTTAAAAGCAATGTGCATAACGACTGCCGGGTAACCAATCCTGCAACAGGTAAGGAGGAGGCCTCAGGATTTCATATGTGGAAGAGGCTGCTGGAAGCAGCACTACTGTGTTTATGTTCTCAAGGGACATCATTAGAAAAGGGCGGGGTGATGCATCCTCTGGATAGTGGCTGACGAGCTTGTTAGTGGGTAAAAGTATCTTGTAAGGGACTGCAGCGTCCCTTGGAACGTAAATAGTCTCTAATTCTGAAACTAGTTATACCACTATTAATATGAATGAGTAACCATTTGCTTCTCTAAGCTACAGGCAAGTAGAGGCCTACTAAGTTAAATTACTGAAAGTTTTTAATACAAATAAATGTCTTGATCTTGAATCTGAAAAAACATTAAATTATTCCCTGATCTGCCTACAGGCCATCTCTTTGATTTGACATCGCTGAAGCGGGAGTCTGGCTATACCATCAGTGATTCACACAACAGAAAAATTGAGTTGAATGTTTGTGCTGAAGCTAAAAGTTCATGTGCTAATGGAGCTGGTAAGCATCTTATCCTCTTTAATACGGTAATCGCTGACTAAAGAGTACCCAAAGGATATATACTTATGCTCAAGTTTACAGTAAAGTGTGAAGGATAGGTTTTACTGAAAATGTGAAAGGAGTGAAGAGAACAGCTGTGTGGCTGAATCAGCTAGGAAAATACCCTAAAAATGGTTTAGGCAATGAAGGAATGTATTCCTGTCAAACCCCATTCCTAAACTTACGTGGGCCTACTTCCAGTCCAAGGCCTTTAGGTCTGAATGGGTTGGGTATTCTTTTGGGCATGAGGGCAGGAGTGTAGATGCTTCTACTGCACCTCTTGGCTCTTGTCAAAAGGAAGAAGTCACAAGGTTCCAGCTAGAGCTGATTGAGCACAAAAATTGCTCAATGGTGTTGTATTGCTGTCATGCATTTGCACTGGGCCTTGTGACTAGACTTTAAACCCTTGCCAACCGTCTTCCTAGCTTTCTGTTCTGTTTTGAATGTTTCCAAAACTTCAGTAGAAGTTAACTTGTATTTTAAGCTGCTTAGTAGCAGGTTGAATTGCTAGCTCTTCTGTCAAACTGAATATGAGATAATATTTAAGCACTGTAATACAAAAATAGGAGTATTGTTTGTGAGTTAAAGATTATTTTTGTGTAGTTAGAAGAAAATACTGGGTTGACTTGGTTTTTAAGAGACATCTTAAAATTATAAATAACCTGGTTGATGTTTTGTGTTAATCTCATTTTCAGAGAAGGGGTAACCGAACAAACGCTGTGCTCTGTAATTGCTTAAATGTGTGCAGATGTAGTATGGTCTGCTGGTTAATGAAGTATTAAAGACAATATTTGGTCTCTGTTTCAGTGGAGCTCATCTCAATTTATTGGCAACTCAAGATAGTGCGAAAAATTTCATATGACAAAAGGTTGAGGAACTTGGGCCTTTTTAGTCTGGAGAAGATTGTGGGGGGGGCGAGTGTCTGATCAATGCTTATAAATGCTTAAGCAGTGGGTGTCAAGAGGATGGGGCCAGTCTTTTTTCAGTGGTGACCAGTTACAGGACAAAAGGTACTGGGCGTGAACTTGAAAGTTCCATCTAAACATGAGGAGGGACTTCGTTCCTTTGAGGTTGGCAGAGCACTGGAACAGGCTGCTCAGAGACAGATGGTGGAGTCTCCATCTCTGGAGACATTCAGAAACCCGCCTGGACATGTTTCTTTGCAGCCTGCTTTAGGTGGACCTGCTGTGGCAGGAGTGTTGGTTTAGATCTCCACAGATCCCTTCCAACCCTGTGTGATTCTGTGAGAAAGTCTCACTTTAATTTTCCTATGAAAGACAGGCTAAAATCTTGGGTTGCCCGCTGTTCATGTTGTCAGGTGCAGTTTTGAAGAGCAGTTACATCAGACTTGTTCTGGTTTACTCATTTTTCTTTTTTACTTCAGCTGTCTGCATCACTGGTGGTCCAAAACCAATTAATGCTGGAAAACTGAATAAAACTTTAACTTATGAAGATCAAGTGTTAAAGCTTGTCTATGAAGATGGAGATCCTTGCCCTGCAGACCCTGAACTAAAGCATAAAAGCTATTTTAGCTTTGTATGCAAGTCTGATGTTGGAGATGACAGTCGGCCTGTTTTTCTGTCTTTTGACGAGCAGACATGCACTAGTTACTTCTCTTGGCATACTTCATTGGCTTGTGAGGAAGAGGTAAGAATTACTTCTACAGAAAAAAAGCTTGTGGGACTAAATTTTGGAGGGGGGTTAGGCGTAATAGCAATGTATATTTTCCTTGTGGGAAAGCTCTCTTCCTGTAGTAAAGAACCCAAGTTCATGTAGAATTTCTCAAATACTTGTCTTACTGACTTTTTCAGCAGGGAGGAACAATACTTGGCAAACTTCTGGTTCAGGTGGTGAGCCAAGTTAAAACTTTAAGACTTTAGAATAACTCCTCTGTGGAACTTACTGAGCTACTTTTCTGTACAGCTCAAATGGAAGCCATAGGACACCTTCTTGGGGACTGATGATTAAGAAAACCTTCAGTGCAACAGGTGAAGGGAGCTTAGGTTGAGTTGAGGATGGACAGCATCTCTGTATGTGAGGATAGTCTTTGTTTCTTAGAAAGTGGCATAGAGGCCAGGAGAGTGTATGACAAGTTTGCTCAGTGGAAAAACTGATAAACCTTGATAGCATGAATTTAGGATCTGCCTCGGCTGTATAACACATGCTGTAATGATGTGATTTAGTCAACTGTACATGAACTGGTATTCCAGACAATACTTTGCCCTAATCTTACTTGAGTTAATTTTAGCCAGTTAAATTGTTACCAGTAGTGGGTGCCCAGAGTAAAAGCCAGCAGTAAGAATAGAAAACTAAATGAGCTATAGAGTGAATTCAGATATCTTATTAACACCTGAATATTACTCTTCTTGAATCTGTCTAATCATTGTTATTGCTGCATTTACCATTACAGTGTGACCATCATTCTCTGCAACAAGTTGGTTTTCCTCCTCATCACTGTCTCAATACTACTGTAGCTGTTGCTTCCATTTAGGAAAAACGTTTCCCACTTTTTCTTCTTCCAACAGGAACTGTCATGTGCCCCCTCCTTTTGTAAGAGTTCTGCTACACATAGCTCTGCTCTTCTCTTCAGCAGTGTGTACCATGCTGCAATAGAGATCAACAGTGCCTAAAACCCATTGCGTTTTCTTTCCTATTAACTCTGTTCAGTCATCACTTGTGCATTTCTCATCACTTTTTTCAGTGTATGCACAGTGGCCCTAGCTATTCCAGTGTGGTGCTAGCTAGGTAGCAATGATTATTATTTGTCCTGAAATGAAATGGTA